>PGTU02007648.1:0-11278 GCA_002896215.2 Cicer echinospermum
ACGTGATATATATATCTACCCACATGGACGTGATATATGGAGCAGCTCACGATCAAATCTATACGCAGCCATGAGTGCCGCCGAGTTAGCATGCATCTACTCCATCTTGATGCTCCACAATGACGGAATCGCAATCACTGTTAGTTTATTATCTTCCATTTAATCATCTTTCTAATTTACCAAATTCATTTTTATATCTCAAATTTCTTTGCTTTTTTTTTTTTGTAGGCGGAGAAGATTAATACTAACTTGAAGGCTGCTGGCGTCACTGTCGAATCATACTGGCCAAGCTTATTCGCCAAACTTGCTCAGAATAAGAGCATTGACGATCTCGTTTTGAACGCTGGCGCTGCCGGTGGTGCCGCTGTTGCCGTATATGCTCCTGCCGCTGCTGCTGCTGGTGGAGCCGTTGCAGCTGCCGCACCTGCCGCCGAGGCCAAGAAGGTACTGTTAGTAATGCTTTATGTTAGGTTTCTGTCTTAAGGGTTATATTTAGTAATGATATATTGTTGATTGATGTTTTAACCTAATACTATTGAAACTTCAATTGTAAATTGAAATTTGTGTACATTTTGTAGTTTGGATGATCACTTCATAGAGGCTTTATTGAATGTATATATATATATATATGTATGTTATTTATATTATTATGTTATTATATCTTCGTTTTGTATTTGTAATTTATAACGACGATAATATAACATATACTACAATAGAGTTATTAAATAAAGTAATAATTAATTTTTATTTAACAATTCTATTTATTATATATTTTTTTTTATGAAGTACAACTATAAAACGAATATAATAATAACATATAATAAAATAGAGTTGCCAAAATAAAGATATAATTAATATTTTATTTGATAATTCTATTTTCTTTAATTTTATTATTATCTTCGTTTTATAATTGTATTATTTCTTCCACTTGCTAACCCACAAAAGCCGCAAAAGTAACGTAAATAACCAAGGAAAAGATAAAATACCTCAAGCCATCTAGGAAAGCCAAAAGCAGCTCTTGGGATATAATCCGGTGCTTCTCCATCATTCTTGACAAAAGACTGGCCTTCACAAGTGATCTTCTATACAAACTTATCCTTTGTACGACATTGCATTCTTATTTTCTCATTTGATGTCATATAATGAATGAAAAATTTAAACAGACCTGGATTCAAATGGCAGCATTAGATATTATAATATTATCAAACAAATATCAAGTATTCAAGGATATGAAAGCAAACCTTGTTGCCAATTGCACGTCCAAAACCACATGGGACTGCTTCAGCATCAATGTCCCCAACATGTTTTCTAAGATTCTTTCTTACCCTAATTGAGGAATGTAACTCATATGACGGGGTGCATATTACAGCGCTTTTTGTGAAGAAGCGCTGTAAAATTTGCATAACAAGCGCGCGTTGTATTTACATGTTTTATAGCGCTTTTATAAAAGCGCTGTTGTATCATTTACAGCGCTCGTTTCCACAGCGCTTATTTTTTTGAAAAAGCGCTGTAAATGGCTTAAAAAAAGCGCTGTAAAAGCCGTTTTTTCGCGTAGTGTCTGTTTTAGTTTAATTACTTTTGAAAAAAAATATACCCTCGCTTTGAAAAACGGGGTGTTACAATACACATTACACAAAATTGTTCTTTGTATATACATGAGTTTCTTTTCTGATAATCAAATACAAGTGATTTTGACTTTCTCTTTTTTAGAAAATAAAATGACTACAGCTGCAACCACTAAGAAGCATCATTATTTTACGGTGGCAGTATACACTACTATCTTTAATGAGAGTGTTAAACAAAATTCCTAGACCAAATTCCTTTTTTTTATTTCAACTTTGACAAAACTGTTTTCCCACCGTCTAAATATGCAAACTTAATATGGTAACCTATAAGCACAATGGAAAATATGCAGCTTTCTAAACTTTACATCATCTTAAAATAGCCAGTATAAATATTTTAAACTGGGTGACAGCATGAGAGGTCCTTAAAGTTTTCAAAACCTGCCAACAGACTATTTTGTCCACCAACTGAACAAAATCATTCTTCGCATGATGTGCATGTGTTCATAAGTATACATGGCCTTTTTTCATTTATCTAAATAAATTAAAAATTAAAAATCAAATAATGTATTCCTTTTTAATTTAATTTCTATTTCTATTGTTGATAAGACAAGCTGAAGATACATAGGATTTTCCCTATTTTCCTAAAACTATATATATGCATCAAAGATCAACTTGCCTTAGACTCGTGTGCCTCTTGCTAAACTTCCACTCCACATATTCTGTTTGACATGTGCCTCTTGCTAAACTTGCACTCCAAATACTCTGTTTCACTTCTACTTAGACCAAAACTATGTGGTTCCAATGTTTGTTTGCACTAAAAAACTTCATAGACTTCACTCTCGGCTAAAACCCTAGTTTGACTATCTGCTTAAACTCCACTCTGCAAATTATGGGTGGGGCCAAATGTTCTTTTGGTAAGGACCAACCCATAATCATATCATGTCCGTATATTCTGATCTAATAGTGGTTCCTTCAAAATGGAACAAAGTCTAGGGGTTTATACATTTTTTCTTTTAAGTACAAGTCTAAACTATGTTTCCAACACAAAATCATCCAACAATTTATAAGGTAGTTTTACATATAAAGTAAATAAGGCTTCACACAAAACTTAATTTAATGTTCAAATGCATAATTAAGCATGTGAATAAAGTCTTACAATTTCTTTTGCAGCAGACATTGCAAGAAAACCCGCACCCATCTCCACCTCTTGCAAACCGACCACAACAATGCCAACGTCTGATACAACAGACCCCAACCAAGACAAAATTGAATCTTGGAAAGCTCTACCTTGACCAACATTCCATGTGCCAATCAAAATTCTGATATTGTGTCTTCTTGTATAAGTTCCTTTGAGGCCAGGTCTGTTCTTATTATGTTGTCAATAGGGCCTGGGGATGCAATATTCCATCCGCGTATGCCGCCATGAGTGGCAAAGCTATACACAGAACCGTTACCAACAGCCAATTTAAGCACAAGACTATTATGAGCAACCCATCCTGCAATTATATTGCCTTCTAAGTCCAGTACTTGGATAATACCACTCACATAGCATACATACACCCGTGTTCCAAAATTGCAGAAGCATTGAACGGCACAAGGGTGGCGATTAAAATCCTGCAAACGGGTTCCACTGCCATCCCCTTGCACAAGTAAGCCATTTGTACATCCACTCCAAATCATCCCATCACTTGTTTGCCCAAGGGCTTCATGTTGTATTTAGTATATTCACACAAATGCCCCAGCTACCTTGGTTGCAACTCGACGACACCAGTCCGCAGCTCCCATTATTGCATTACTGTGACCTCGCAGAAAATATCGACTTTGGGATCGTCTTTTGTTGAGTTGGAAACGAACTTTACCTTCATTTATCTTCCAATGCTTGATCCTGCTGACCGAAGACATGTCAGCTCGATTTTTCTGGCTGACCGTTCGATGTTAAATACTGTTCAAAAGATCCTTTGAACGGGGATTCCTTTAAAAGGATGGATTGCAAGTTATAATTATATAAGTTGGAGTAGAAGGAAACACAAAGAACTAAACTAAACTAGTAGCAGGAAGTCCTTAACTTTTCATCACATATGATCTTTCGAAGGGTCAAATAGCTTGTTACTATTCAGTACTCAATGATAATTGAAGCAACATCGTGGTTCCGAAAGTTCTTTGGTTGTGTCTCTACTAATATCTTCACATAAAATCAATGAGACTTCTTCGAACCCCATCCTACATAATCCTTTTTCTTATCTCCAACTTTTCCTTTTATTGAATTTAGCTTTTCATGCACTTCTTCTTTCCACTCACCGATTTAACTCCTGATGTGTCATTGAGGTCTTCATAATCAGAAGGTTGAAAGTCACTTACATATCAAACTTCTTTTTTTTGACAGAATTCACTAATCAAATTGAGATAACATAACATAAAAAGCAAGATAAAAAATCAAACTTTACACTATTAGTCCCTCTATGACACATAGAGAAATGAATCACAAACCAAATCAACTAAAATAACATACAAAAATATAAAATAAAAAAACCATTTTCATAAAAAATCAAACTTTACATTATTGGTCCCTATATGAATCATAACATAAAAATGAATCACATAACAAAATCAAGTAAAATACCATATATAGAAAACCCACTTTCATAAAAAATAAAAATTTACCCAATTAGTAAGTCCCAACAAAACAAAATGAAGAGGACATTCAGAAAAAAGCTTACATATTTTGGCATTGAAGAACATAAAGAGCCTAAGAAGCGCAAGTGTATAATTATCAGGAGGAGGATGTTTATGATGAATGACGAGGAACAGTTTTAACAATAAGAGTAAGAACCAGCAACAAAACAGCAGCAAAAACAATTGTTCAACAGTCCAACAAGATCTTGCGGCTAACAATGATTCAACCCAGATTCTACATACCTTCTTCTTCTGATCAGTGGGATCAGTAACCAACTCTGTCGAGTTTCATTCCAACGGACGTCACAAAGCTGCTTTGTCAAGTTCCTGAATATCCAGCTCGAACCTTCGTCGTGGCTGACATCTGTGGCGTTGATCTCTAACGGACCACCCCATGGATCCCTACATTACATACTATTAGAAGGATTAATGACACAGAAACAAGATTGAAGTGAAGAGATGAGATTGAAAGAGGTTCATTATTGATTGTGAATAAAATGTGTTTCTCTCTCTCTCTCTACACTGTTTTATTTCTCCTCTCAGAAGTGGTGTGAGTTTGAACTGCGAATGAGCTAAGCTAATGAGTCCATTGTGCTTGTTGGTTTTTAACTGCCTCCTAACATTTAGATTGAGAATTATTATCTTTGTATTATCTCTTTCATTATGGTTGATTTAATTACTTAATAAATTTTGTATTTCGATAAAATAAAAAAACTGCTATAATAATAATAACTTTTTTATCAATAGTTAAAACAATAAGTTACTTTATTATTTTATACGAACATCTTTAAAACAATATTTGAATTCATTCATTTTAGTTTGTTCATTATAAAATAGAGTAACATATTATTAAAATAATAATAATAATAATAATAATAACATATTATTACATAGTGTAATAATAACACATGATTGTTTCTATTTCTTTCTCTTGCTGTATATAACATACCACATGATTGAAACATATCTTACCCCATTAGAATCAACATCAGTTTGTTTTTCAAGTAGAGATGCAAGTTTTGCGCAGTGACTCCAAAATCCTGTGATTTCTTTCGACAGTAGCCAAAATCCACATCAAAGAAGCATTTTCCACAAACATCACTGGGCAGTAAAAGCACATGAACCTTGTAGATGCTTTTCTGATATGTAAGCAATAATGGGAACCTATAAAAAATTATTTAAGTCATTTAGCATCAAAAGAATAAAGACAATTTAACATATAACACCATTTTCTCAAAGCATTTTAGGCATAATTAGGATATCCAGGTTCATATAATGTATAGATTATAAGAGTGTTCTAAAACATAATCGGGCCAGATCACAATTTTAAAAAAACATATAAGATTAACAAATTGTCATGCAGTATCAACTGCATAAAATACTTAGAGACTAACGGAAAGTAAAAAGAAATGTATTTTGAATGTCGCATAAGTATAAGATAAACGTTGAAAAGCTTACAAAACACCAATTACTCCAATCTTCAAAAAGGTATTGTCTTTAATTCACGCATTCGGATATATAAAGCTTTAAGGCAATCCCTTAAGCACCAACAAAATCAATTAACCATAAAAAGAAGGGTCACTTTTGCAAATTTGTGTGACAAGGAAGATGTCTCAGTTGCCAAAGCACATACTTTATCAAAGAAAGGGGGAAGTGATGGAAAAGAACTAACTTCTATATCCAGTAACGCTGAATTTCATTGACTATGTACAACAAGTTACATTTTGCTGGAAAAACACAAATACTCCAAATAATGCAATTAAATTCAACAACCACATACAACAGGAAATGTTATGTTCTTATTTCTTAAATAACGAAGACAAACATAAATTTTACACCAAGTAGTCAAAACATATTATTAGCAACAATATAACTCAGAAACATATTCATTCCATAAGTATCTGCATAAGATCTAACAATTATGACTATCCATGACATAGGATTTTGAGTTTTAGTTAGTTTTCTGAGTTTAGGGTTTCTGATTTAGGTTAAGGTTTCTGTTTTGGTTTCAAGTTTAGAGTTTCGCGGTTTAGGATTTCGGATTTAAGGTTTCATGTTTAGGGTTTGAGGTAAGGGTTTTGAGTTTAGGGTTTCATGTTTTGGGTTTTGGGTTTCGTGTTAAGGGTTTCGGGTTAAGTCTTCCAGGATTAGGGTTTTAGGTTTAGGGTTTCAGGTTTAGGATTTTGGGATTCAAGTTTAGGGTTTCGGGTTTAGAGTTTTGGGTTTCGGATTTCGGATTTTGGGTTTTTGGTTCTAGGTATTGGGTTACTAGTTTTGGGTTTAGGGTTTAGGGTTGCATCATTACAATTTCAAGTTTCGGGTTTAGGGTTTCAGGTTAAGCGTTTTGGGTTTAGGGTTTCGGATTTAGGGTTTTGGGATTAGGGTTTTGGGTTTAGAGTTTCAGATTTAGGATTTCGGGTTTATGGTTTCAGGTTTAGGGTTTCGGGTTTAGATTTTAGGGTTTAGGGTTTAGGGTTTGCGGTTTTGAATTTAGGGTTTTGTGATTAGGCTTTTGGGAATAGGGTTTCAGGTTTAGCATTTAAGATTTCGGGTTTAGAGTCTTGAGTGTAGGGTTTACGGTTTTTGGTTCTTGGTATAGGGTTTCTAGATTTGGGTTTAGGGTTTCTAGATTTGGGTTTAGGGTTTCATGATTAAAGTTTCGGGTTTATGGTTTCGGGTTTAGGGTTTCAGGTTAAGCGTTTTGGGTTTAGAGTTTACGATTTCGGATTTAGGGATTTGGGATTACAGTTTCAGGTTTAGCATTTAGGATTTCAGTTTGGTGTTTCGGGTGTAGGGTTTAGGGTTTTGAGATTAGATTTTTGGGTTTGGGGTTTCGGGTTAAGTGTTTTGGGATTATGGTTTTAGGTTTAGAGTTTCTGGTTTATGGTTTTTGGGATTAAGGTTTCAAGTTTGAGGTTTCGAGTTAAGGGTTTCGGGTTTAGGGTTTGAGGTTTGGGGTTTAGGTTTTCGCGTTTCGGATTTTGGGTTCTAGGTATAGGGTTTCTAGTTTTGGGTTTAAGGTTTCATGAATAGAGTTTCAGGTTCAGGGTTTCAGGTTTCAGGTTAGGCGTTTGGGGTTTAGGGTTTCAAATTTAGGATTTCAGGTTAGGGTTTCGAATATAGATTTTTGGGTTTAGGATTTCAGGTTTAAGTTTCGAGTTTAGTGTTTTGGATTTAGGGTTTTGGGTTTAGGGTTCCAAGAATAAGGTTTCAGGTTTCAGGTTTCGGATTTCGGTTTTAGAGTTTCGGGTTTAGGATTTTGGTTCTCGGGTTTAGGGTTTCAGGTTTAGGGTTTAGGATTTTGGGTTTATGGTTTTGGGTTTAGGGTTTCGAGTTTAGGGTTTCTGGATTTAGGTTTAATTTTTCAGTTTTAGGGTTTTGGGATTAAGGTTTCCGATTTATGGTTTCGTGTTTAGGGTTTTGGGATTTGGGTTTCAGGTTTAGCATTTAGGATTTCGGGTTTAAGGTTTCGAGTTTAGATTTTTGGGTTTAGGGTTTAGGGTTCCAGATTTAGGGTTCTGGGATTAGGTTACAGGTTTAGCATTTAGGATTTCGGGTTTAGGGTTTCGAGTTTAGATTTTTGGGTTTAGGATTTCGGGTTTATGTTTCGAGTTTAGTGTATCGAGTTTAGGGTTTCGGATTTAGGGTTTCAAGATTAGGGTTTCAGGTTAAGGGTTTCAGATTTCGGTTTTAGGGTTTCGGGTTTACGATTTTGGTTTTCGAATTTAGGGTTTCCGGTTTAGGGGTTAGGGTTGAGGGTTTAGGATTTTGGTTTTAGGGTTTTGGGTTTAATGTTTCGAGTTTAGGGTTTCTGGATTTGGGTTTAAGGTTTCAAGTTTAGGTTTCAGGATTAAGGTTTCCGATTTAGGGTTTCGAGTTTAGGGTTTCATGTTTTGGGTTTCTGTTTACGGTTTCTAGTTAAGGGTTTTAGGTTTAGGGTTTCAGGATTCAAGTTTACTGTTTCGAGTTTAGGGTTTCCAGTTTAGAGATTCTGGTTAAGAGTTTTGGGTTTGGGGTTAAGGGTTTTAGGTTTTTTGTTTTAGGTATTGGGTTTGTAGTTTTGGGTTTAGGGTTTCGGGATAAGGGTTTCAGGATTAGGGTTTAGGATTTAGAATTTTTGGTTTTGGGTTTCAGTTTTAGGGTTTCGGGTTTAGGATTTCTGGTTTAGGATTTTGGGTTTAGGGTTTCGAGTTTAGGGTTTCTGGATTTAGGTTTAAAGTTTCTGGTTTAGGGTTTCGAGTTTTGAGTTTAGGGTTTGGGGTTTAGGGTTTCACAATTGAGGTTTCAAGTTTAGGAATTCGAGTTAAAGGTTTCACGATTAAGGTTTCAAGTTTAGGGTTTCGAGTTAATGGTTTCGAGTTTATGTTTTCATGTTTTGGGTTTTGTGTTTAGGGTTTAGGGTTTCGGGTTAAGTGTTTCAAGATTAGGGTTTTAGGTGTAGGGTTTCTGGCTTAGGGTTTCGAGATTCAAGTTTAGGGTTTGGGGTTTACAGTTTTGGGGATTTAGAGTTTAGGGTTTAGGGTTTACGATTTACGGTTTAGTGTTTAGGGTTTACGGTTTACAGTTTACAGTTTAGGGTTTGATTTAGCGTTTAGGAGGTTTAGGGTTTTAGGTGTAGGGTTTAAGGTTTAGGGTTTCGGGACTCAAGTTTAGGGTCTGGAGTTTAGAGTTTTGGGGATTTAGAGTTTTGGGTTTAGGATTTACGGTTTAGGATTTACGGTTTAGGGTTTAGGATTTAGGGTTTATGAAGTATAGGGTTTTGAGTTTAGGGTTTCAGGTTAAGCGTTTCGGGTTCAGGGTTTAGGGTTTCGGATTTAGGGTTCTGGGATTAGGGTTTCAGGTTTAGCATTTTGGATTTCGGGTTTAGGGTTTCGGGTTTAGATTTTTTGATTTAGGGTTTCTGGTTACGGGTTAAGTGATTTGGGATTTAGGATTTTTTGGTTTCGGGTATAGGATTTCTTGTTTCGGATTTTGGGTTTAGGGTTTTGGGTTTCGAGTTTCTTGATTTAGGTTTAAAGTTTCTTGTTTTGGGTTGAGTTTCGGGTTTCGAGTTTTGGTTTTAGGGTTTAGGGTTTCATGATTAGGGATTCGAGTTTAAGATTTTCGGTTTCAAGTTTAGGGTATCAGGTTTAGGGTTTCATGGTTTAGGGTTTCTAGTTAAGCGTTTCGGGTTTAGGGTTTAGGGTCTAGGATTTAGGGTTTTGGAATCAAGGTTTCAGGTTTAGCATTTAGGATTTCGGGTATAGGGTTTCGAGTTTAGATATTTGTGTTTAGGATTTCGGGTTTAAGTTCCGATTTTAGTGTTTCAGGTTTAGGGTTTCAAGATAAGTGGTTCAGGTTAAGGCTTTCGTATTTCGGTTTTACGGTTTTGGGTTTCGGTTTAGGAATTTGCTTTTCGGGTTTATGGTTTCAGGTTTAGGGTTTATGGTTTAGGTTTTTGGGTTTAGGGTTTTGGGCTTCGAGTTTAGGGTTACTGGATTTAGGTTTAAGGTTTCAGGTTTAGGGTTTCGGGAGTAAGATTTCTAATTTAGGGTTTCGAGTTTAGGGTTTCATGTTATGGGTTTCGTGTTTAGGGTTTTGGGATTAGGATTTCAAGTTTAGCATTTAGGATTTCGAGGATTTCGGGTTTAGGCTTCCAGTTTACATTTTTGGATTTAGGGTTTCGAGTTTAGATTTTTGGGTTTATGGTTTAGGGTTTAGGGTTTCGGATTTAGGGTTTTGGGTTAAGCGTTTCGGGTTTTGGGTTTCAAATTTAGGGTTTCGGAATTAGGGTTTCAGGTTTAGCATTTAGGATTTCAGGTTTAGGATTTTGAATTTAGATTTTTGGGTTTAGGATTTCGGGTTTAAGTTTCGAGTTTAATGTTTAGGGTTTCAAGATTAGGGTTTCAGATTAAGCGTTCCGGATTCGGTTTTAAGGTTTCGGGTTTAGGATTTTGGTTTTCGGGTTTAGGGTTTAAGGTTTAGGGTTTAGGGTTTTGGGTTTAGGATTTCGAGTTTAGGGTTTCTGGATTTAGGTTAAAGGTTTTAGGTTTAGGGTTTCAGGATTAAGGTTTCTGATTTAGGGTTTCAAGTATAGGGTTTCATGTTTAGGGTTTCGAGTTTCGGGTTTAGGATTTAGGGTTTCGGGTTTTGGGTTTTTTGTTCTAGGTATAGGGTTTCTATGTTTGGGTTTAGGGTTTCGGGATAAGGATTTCAGGATTAGGGTTTCAGGTTAACGGTTTCAGATTTCGGGTTTAGGGTTTAGGATTTAGAATTTTTAGTTTCGGGTTTCGAGTTTAGGATTTCAGGGTTAAGATTTCTGGTTTAGGATTTTGTGTTTAGGGTTTCGAGTATAGGGTTTCTGGATTTAGGTTTAAAGTTTCTGGTTTCAGGTTTCAATATTAGGGTTTCAGGTTAAGGATTTTGGGTTTCGAGTTAAGGGTATCAGGTTTAGGGTTTCGGAATTTGAGTGTTGAGTTTAGAGTTTCTGGATTTAGGTTTAAGGTTTCTGGTTTTGGGTTTCGAGTTTCGGGTTTTGGGTTTCGGGTTTAGGGTTTCAACATTAAGGTTTCATTTTTAGGGTTTCAAGTTAAGGGTTTCGTGTTTAGGGTTTCAAGTTAAGTGTTTCAGGATTAGGGTTTTAGTTTTAGAGTTTCAGGTTTAGGGTGTCGGGATTCAAGTTTAAGGTTTCGGGTTTAGGGTTTCAGGTTTAGGGTTTAGGGTTTACGGTTTAGGGTTTAGGATTTCTGGTTTAAGTTTCGAGTTTAGTGTTTCAGGTTTAGAGTTTTGGGTTTAGGGTTTCGGGTATAGAATTTCTTGTTTAAGATTTTGGGTTTACGGTTTTGCGTTTAGGGTTTCGAGTTTCTGGATTTAGGGTTTAGGGTTTCGACATTAAGGTTTCAATTTTAGGGTTTTGAGTTAAAGGTTTCGTGTTTAGGGTTTTAGGATTAGGGTTTTAAGTTTAGTGTTTCAGGTTTAGGGTTTCGGGTTTACAGTTTTTGGTATCGGGTTTAGAGTTTTGGGTTTTGGGTTTCGGGTTTATGGTTTGAGGTTTGGGGTTT
>PGTU02007651.1:0-14649 GCA_002896215.2 Cicer echinospermum
AACAAAATGAAATAAAAGCTCCACATCATATATATTAAAAATTAACAAAAACTCTTATAAACATATCAACGTAGTTAAACTATGTAAATTTAAGTGTATTTACTAATAATAAAAAAATTGTCTCACAGACCAAAAAAAAAGGCTTACAGAGTTTTATATAACAATTTCAAAATAATAATAATAATCACTTAATTGTCAAAACTCCCTCTTCAACAACAAATTAATTTTAAATCTTTATCTACGACCAATAAAAAAATACAATTCAATATAAAAAATATTACTCCTAGAAAATAAAAGAAACATTAATAACTTTAGTGAGAATTAATTAGTTCTAACTAAGTGTCATTTTCATTATCTTTGTTGGTGTATAGACTAAGAGAATTTAAATGGTTAAAAGTACTAGAAGGGAAAAAATGTATCACAAAAAATAGAAGATGTTATATACAAAAAATATTAGTATTGGACCTATGAAGTAACTTGTATTTTATATAAAAAGATTAAGCAAATATAATATAGTTGTCTCACAATTTGTGTTACGTCATTTTAGCTTCAATTATCTCCAATAATATTATATGATATATTGTGGTATACCCGACAAAGAAGATAATATTGACGATAAATGCAATTATAATAATAATTTAAAATTTATAACATAAAAATAAACTTAAATTATTTTTTTAAATACACATTAAAATCAACGATTTTATTTCAATTTATATGTGACAAACTTACTTGATATGTAAATAATAATGATTGGAAAAATATAAAATAAAAATAAAATTTATATTCAATATATAAATAATGTATATTTTATACTATGTATATTTTATTATATATTATATTATTATTATTATTATTGTTGTTGTTGTTGTTGTTGTTGTTTTTCTTTGTTTGATAAACTAGAAATCTTAACTTCGTGTTAAATATGGATTCTTATCCTAAATCCTAAACCCTAAACCCTAAATCCAAGTAGGCCCTGTAAGGGGTTCTTATCCAAAAGAACTAGAAGTGCCTTTGTTTAAGATAATTTAAAGATAAAATTAATTTAAAAAAAAAAACAGAAATCAATTTAAATTAGGCATACAGAAATGAAGGATAATTTGTTTGTTTTCACAATAATTTTTTTAAAATAATTATATAATAAAAGCTATTTGATTATTTTGAAAAATTATTTCCATAGAAGGAAGAAGCAACAGATTCACTTTTATATAATCGGAACAAAACAAAATAACTATTCGGGCTCTTCTTAAAAGTCTCTTAAAACAATTTCTATGTTATTTATACAAAAACACTTTCATTTTTTTTTTGTTTCAAAATTACTTTTATATTAATACCTAATAAATAGGAGCAAATATTTTCAAACTTTTTTTTTAAAAATAATTTTAATTCATGAAAAGTATTGAGCATAAAAATGTTGAATGATTAGAAGATTAAAATAAAATTTGATAATGCAATAATTTATAGTTTCAATTATCTTATAAATCTATCAATTAATTGCAGTATGATCACTAACAACTAATTGATAATTTGATTACAAAACATGAAAATTAAATGGTGATCTATCCTAATATGTAATTAAGAAAATTTAATTGTACAGTAAAAAGTAATTAAAATAAAACTAGAATAGATAACTAAAACACACTAAAAGATATATCGATTATCAGATCCACTTAATATCTTAGAAGAGAGTTTAGTTGCTCATTATTATAAATAAAATTAAATATAAAATAATAATGTTCAACAAATTAAATGACAAGAGTTAGAACCTTAAAAAAAGATAGCAGACACTTTGTTATTGATAGCAGACAAAAGTAAGAACCTTAAATGACAAGAGTAAGACACTTTGCTCTAACTTTTAAAATCCCTAAAATCTCCCATTTATTGTGGTGTCAATTCCTATTTCTCACTAGTACATACATAAACAAAAAATAAATATTTGTTATTGATAATTATAAAAATTATAAGATAAATGTTTATCACTAATACATAAAATATTTTTTTAAGTCTAAATGAAACATAAATAAGATAGCAGCTACGCGTTACCCGTAGTGAAATAACACAAATTTCTTGTTAATTTTAATAAGAAAATTCATTGATACATGGATATTTTATTTCATACGTGCATTTTTTATAATTCCCGTTACAAGTAAAAAAACTAAAGACATTAAGACATGCATATGATTAATTTAAATTTGGCTTTTTAACTCAATTCTTCACACAACAACATTGAGCAAATCCATAACATCCACCACCTCTTGTAAAGCCTTCATGAAGGCATGTATTATCGCATGTTTCACATAATCCATGTCCATTACAATCAAGTTCAATAGTCTTCAAATCTATTGTTGGTCCTGCTAATGCCGCTCCTGCTGTAAGAAAAAACATCACAAATTCAAAATTCTATATGCTTTGTTTTATGAAAATATTAACACACAACACACTTTAAGCTGCAAATAATGTCTAGACCCATACAATGAAAATCATTAAAAGAAATTAAATAATGTTTAATACTGCATTTAAATAATGTAAATAGAACTTTAGGGTGTACCTACTTATGTTTCTTACATGAAGCAGTACCAAAGCAAGCATAAATTCCAAGAGAAAAGATTTAGTCATTATGAGAGTCTTTGATGTTGAACTATAAATCTTTTCTTTGACTAATAATACTCGCTTCCACGTTCCACCTTAATATAAAAAAAAAGAGTCTGCATACATTTAATGGGAATCAAAATATATTATTAGTATTATAATTCAGTCAATATTTTGGATAATCTCCATACTCTCATAATTTGAGATTGACTCTTGATTATGACATTTTATTTTATTTAAAAATTATAAATAACATACAAGTTTTATGGAGTTATACATAATGGGATGAATTTTTTAAAAATATATAATTTATTAAGATTATATAATGAATAAAATACTTATTTCATATTTTGAATAATCTCGTGTTACTCGTATTGGAATTATTTGAGTTAATGCTTTTTAATAGATCTAAATGCTGAAATTTGACCATGAGTTCATGATTCTAATATATTTTAGCTCCCTTATGTAATTTCAGAATCTATTTCTTCTCGATATATATTGCGATAAATGACAATTTGATTTTTTATTTTTGTCACAATGTTTATCATTAAAGGCCATGATTCTATACTATATTTATCAAATTCAAATTAAAACTCATAAAGTTAATAATATTTTAATAATTCCAGTCAAAAGTGAAAACAAAAGTCATTAAGGAATACATATACTTTTATTTAGATTCTTCTTCTTCAAGAAGGCAATATATTATTACACAAAGAAAAGGAGTCAATGATATAATTTATTTAAATTTTTTCTTTTGCCTTTGCAAAAAAATAAAATAATAATTTATATCAATCCTTCACACAATAACACTGAGAAATTCCATAACATACACTTCCTTTTGTAAAGCCTTGGTCAAGGCATGTTTTGTTGCATTGTTCACATGATACATCTCCTTCATTGTCCAAAGCTTTTGTTAGTCTTGCTAATGTTGGTCTTGCTGTAAGAAAAAAAAATCACAAATTCAAAACTAAATATGTTTTGTTTTATGAAAATATTAACATACGACACATTTCAAGCTGCACATTAGGTACTAGATTGAAAAATTGAAAATTCAATAAAAGAAAAAGAAAAATGTTTAATACATCATTGAAATAATTATAATTAATAGAACTTTAGAGGCTATTTATGTTTCTTACATGATGTTAGGACCAAAACAATGCATAAAATTCCAAAGTTAAAAGATTTAGAGATGCCCAATGCCATTTTGAGGGTGTTTGATCTTGGAACTATAATATCTTGTTCAACTAATACTCCTTTGCCCATTAAATATAAGAAAAAATATGCTGTTTATAGACTTGTTAGTAAAAAAAGTATACATTTAATGGACGATTTAAAAATCAACTATAATAGTAGAATTCATTTAATATTTTTGTAACATTTCGTTTTTTCGGGACATTAACTAACGAAATTCTAAACGTAAAAATATAAATTCGTTTTTATTTATTTATAATTATTCTATATACTCATTTATCGTAAAATCAATTAATAATATTTTTAGTTATATTTTCAAAAATATAGAATCAAAATATTTACAGTCACTAAAAGTAAATTTAATACGTTAAACAAAAGAGACTCTTGTGGTCAAAACTATTGATATTTTATTACCCAAGCATAAATTGGTCATAAACTTTGGACTTGTGGTAAAACTAACCCAATAAGTCAACAACACACAAAAGTATCTAAGAGCCTCCAACTGCATGCTATTGTAGTTCAAACGCATTTCTCCTATTAGTCACCGTAACATTATCGCTCAATTAATTCTTTCAAATGTAAGGTGATATCCAAATAACAAACACAGAACAAATAGACATGCCATGTAAGTTTGTTATAGCAAAATACTAAATAAATCATATTCATTTAACAGTTAAAATCCACAACGCACTAAAAGTACAATAACAATGAATAATGATATAGTACAATGTTGCGTAATTAAAAATACTTCATCCATCCAAACGACCAAGAGGTAAAAATAACAATAGATATAGAAATACAATATACATATTTAATAGCGTTCGCCCCAAAACCAGAAATACAATAATCAGTTATCTTTATAAATACACTAGTCACACTTTAATTAATGCATATCCAACAGAGCCTTATTACTTAATCTATATGAATTCGGAATATCCCCTCCCAGACAGGGCTTCGTGGTCCTGCCAAGCAACACCACTATCTCGAGCTTCAGTCTTCCAAGCAACACCATTAACTCAACATCCCTCACAAAGATATGTGGGATCCAACCAATTATGGACGCACCACCACACAACTATGAGTGGATGTATGAGTGAATGTGGACACTTTAATAAAATATAATGCGATACTAACTTATTAACGATGTATCGCATAACATTTATTCTTCACACTTTGAATATGTTCAACACAACCATTGTAACACCATATCACATAACATTTATTTTCCACACTTTGAATATGAAAATGTTCAACTCAACCATTATAACAACATATCACATAACATTTATTCTTCACACTTTGAATATTTTAATATGTTCAACACAAACATTATAACAACATATCACATAACATTTATTTTCCACACTTTGAACATGTCAAACACATCAATTATTAATATTCATTTTGAATATAACACACAAATAAAACCAATAAATAACATCACAGTACATTTATATCACATATAATTAAAATAGGAAAGCGGATGGAGTGATGCCTTTACCGATATGAGTGTGGTTATTAAAATTTTCACGCGGTCTTTATTCCAAATGTGCTAGATGAATCAGTAACTCATTTAGTTCTTGAATATCTTTTATATACATATAATTCAAATAGAAAGCGGTGGATGATGCCTCCGATATGAGGTGGTATTAAAATTCTCACCGGTCTTTACTCCAAATGGCTAGATGAATACAGTAACTTCATTTAATTCTGAATTTCTTTTTATATCACATATAATAAAATAGAAAAGTGGATGAGTGATGCCTTATCGATATGAATGTGGTATCAATTTCTCACGCGGTGTTACTCCAAAGTGTTAGATGAATCATAACAGTAACTCAGTCTTGAATTCTCTTTTCTCTTCGAACAAGTTGTTTGTTTTATTTCTTTTTATTTTTATTTTATTCTTTTATCATTAGAAGTGGGGAACGTGTGTATTAAATGGAGAACGAGGACGTGTATTAATGGAGATGTGATATTAAATGGAGAATGTTGTTATTTCAACTAAACCCATGAAATTTGTTTTTAACGGTTCCCTTTTATTATTATTATTATTATTATTATTATTATTATTATTGTTAATATTATTATTATTATTACCAAAAATTAAAATAACACAATACAATAGTAATTATCACCAACAATTTATTCTATAAAAATAATTATATCAACTCATAATAAGATAAGATATAAAAATAAAATAAAATGTTAAATTCTACCTACCTTAAATAGTTTCGTACTCGAAACTGACGCTAGAAAAAGGCGGGTCTTACATTCTATCATCCTAAAAATAGTTTTGTCCTCGAAACTGACACTAAAAGTTCTTAGATATAACACACATATCTTATTCGTCGAAAAAATCTTATATATCTTGCTGCAATTATTTCAGAATTCATCAAGCCTAACATCCTCACCATTATTTTACCCTTTACAACTCTAAAATCATATTCACTTAAGTCTGTATTATTCTAAATCCTACAAGAAAGCTTCTAAGTCCTCTACAGACCGAAACCTACACCACACAAGATTTGTTTATAATCATAATCTGAATACATCTTAGATATTCAAACATTTTGACCAATTTTCACGAATATGTCCAACGTGTCATCGTCTCAAACACTATAAAGTGTTTTACGTTTAGTGTTCGATCTTTTGGATCCAATACTCTAATTTAATTCAACTTGAATTATTCCCACAAGATTTTTTTTTAATTCATGTGGCTCTTATGGCTAAAATCTAATCCATATGATTTCTACTTAAATCTCATCCTTATGGTTAGTATCATTACTCGCAACTACAACTCATAAACACAAATCATCTCTTAATTTAAAAATTTCATTCTCAACAGACCTTTTAAGATTAAGTCCTCTAATGTACTCTTAAACCTCACATCTTAATTCACCAAACTCAGTCAAACACACCATTTTTCCATTCACCCCATAATAACCAAATAATTAATATCACTACATGAGATCTTGATCAAGCACGATTGATCGCTTCAAATCATCTCATTATTTAATGTATGGTATTTCAATACATAAAAGTTGAAAAATTATGTTTATGTCCTCCAAGTATCACATGCTTCATAATTTGACTTCTTGGTTATAAATACAACTTACTCCATCAGAATACTTTTTAAGCAATTAACAAGTTCATACTTATTCAATTAATGCAACTAGTAATAATTTACATCAACCCAAAACTACTTAATATGTATCATAATTGTTAGTCTCATGAATGTGACTATTCAACAAATTCACACTTAATGATCTACATGTCGAATGAACCACGACTCAATCATCTCTTTCGTTTCCTCGATAATTTCTTCTCCTAAGTTTTGGACCATTAACTAACATAAAATCTTAATTGTAACATCATATCACAACCCCTACTAGACCACTAAGTTCCAACCATGTCCGACGCGGCACCTGATAAATCGATTAAGAACATGATTTGTGTAAACACCCCAAATTTTATAATAAACAATTTTATTAATGAAATAAGATTTTAAATAATTAATTTGATTTTCAAATTATTTTATAATATATGTTTATAAGTTTTGTGATTAATTTGCGTTACATGAATGCTTTATATGATCTGCTAGTTTTATGAGACTAAATGAGTAATATTGTAACACCTTGAATTTGTTGTTATTATACATTAATAGTAATTTCTCATACATATTTTAATGTGGTGCTGGTAATGTTTTTATCTAGTTTTTATTTATTTATCGACTCGTCTTAGTGATTTATTTAAATTAGCGATTATGGATATTAAATTCAACTTTTATATTAGATATAGATTCATAAATATTAATTTTAGATTGTTATTATGTTAAGCTTAATATTTTAATATTATTGCTAACTAGACCTTTGGTATATATATATTATATATATATATAAATTAACTATATATAAATTAACTAAATTATTTATAATATAAATAAATTAGTTTATAAAATAAAATATAACAATGATGACCGAACGAGATGCGGCTAAGCCTTGTGAATTCCTATATACATACAAATGTATGATATACATATTACATCGTGGCCCACTATTAGGGATACTAATACCTAATCTTGGTCTATTTCTTTTCTTCCACGGCGCAACACACAATGTATACCTTCCCTCTCCAAATTTTAATTCTTTTCTTCACCACGTGAAACCTATTATCCAATTTGACTTGATAGTGTAACAAGTTTTTGTAGATGTGATCTAACTTAAAGACCCGTTACTTTTATTTTAATTCTCCCTTATACGTTGAAAAACCACCTGGTAGCCGTATGCGATCTATCTCGAATTCTCTCCATTTACTATGGAAATAGATGAATAGTTGGTTTCACACACAAATTCCACCTATGCACTCGTTTCTGTGCTTGCCTTGCCGATCGTGGACTCTATTTAAATGTAAACAACCGTTTCGTCCTTGGACAACTATTTTGATTTCTGAACAACATCATCTTCGAAAATGATATCATATTTGGATTACCCTCATCAAACCTTCAAGAAACACTACTCATTTGCATTTTGGTTGAAGTTGCGTCGCCCTCCGTGCTCAACGAGTCGGTGAGACATTTTATTGCAGTTTCTCTCGTCGTTTTGATCCATTTTTGCTCAAAAAATATTATTAATTATTTAATACTTATTTTTATGCTCCGCCATAATTTTCAGTCCCGTGTCGATCTTTTGATTCTGCTTTACATTGTCAAATCTGCAGTGCCGTTGAAAACTCTCATTGACTCCCGGTTGCATGAAACGTCAAATAAGGTAAGGGTGAAGAGCGTTTGAATTCATGAGTGTAATATATTGTGAGATGAACGGAAAACCGTATTTCCCACGATTCATCTGGCTCGCTACGTATGCAGTAGCCTATGGAGGATAAATTAAATTAATGTGAAATATGGAAATTGTGAGATTAATAGAATAGATAATATTTGTAGGGTGTTGATTGATTTAATTTGTTTGAATGTGAGACATTTGATATTGTGATATTTGATTTAATTGCGTTAAATGTGTGGCATTTGATATTATTGTGATACTTGATTTAAATTCTTTAAATGTGTGGTGTGTGATATTATTGTGATATTGGTTGTTGAATTAATTTTATGCATATGTTTGATTAGATGAGTTTAAATGATGTTATAATAAAAATAGATGTGTTGTGATAATTATATGTAATGATGATAATGTATGATTAATAATGGTGATGTGATAAATTTGTGATGAATATATGTGTTGCTGTATGATTGATGATAGTGATTCTATAAATTGTGATGAGTTTATGTGATGATGATGATGATGTGTGATTAATTATAGTGATGTTATAAATTGTGATGAGAATATTGTGATTTCAATTTGTGTCTGAGATGACGGTATTAATGGAGTATCATATACAACGAGAGAAAATAAATATTGTGCATTTGTGAAGGGATATTATTTGTCATCATATAGGTAGGGCCTGACAAGCTTAGTGATTCCGGGGAAGTACAACTGAATGAGCCTGATCGTGCGGTCTGCTGTCGAGCCTTAAGCAGATTTGTTAGACTGGAGGTATTCGGGGTGGGGAATTCCTAGGTGACTTGGAGGTAGCAACTCCAAATGTCGGAGCTACCACGCAACCCACACGTTACTCTCGACTGTCACATATATGTGTCTCGGTTGAGTGAGGGGATCTATGAGGACATGGCCAATCTGAATTTCCGTCCACCGGAGGTGGCATAGTACTAAGCCTCCTAACCAAGTACTCAGAGTTAGAAGGGTACCACATTGTGAAGTAGAGTCTAAGGCTCATGCAATCTTTGCATTTATTGTGATTTTTGTTGTGGTGTTGATGTGTTTCAAAAGTAATAATAATTACTCTTAGATGATTTGATGCATATTATAATGAGATGATTATCTTACTTGAGTGCATTTGATGTTATATATGATACTATTTACTTAAATATTGGATATATAGTAATGTGGTTATGATACGGCTATTAATGATTGTTGCGTGTTCTTCTTACTTTATATACTATTAACATGATTTGAAACTCCACCTCCCTTCGTGTTTGTGTTTCACTGGCTTGGCCCTGCGTTGCGAAACTCGCACTGTTACAGGTTAATAAGTCTTATTCAGTTTGGGAGGAACCCCGACTCTGATAGTGATACGGGAATAAGGAGTAATTGTATTTACTTATTTATTTTTGAAACGACTTTGTATGAAAATCATATAAGTACTAGTAAGTTTTAGAATTAAATCAAGTAATTCACTTATTCAAGCTTATGAGATACACTATGAGTAAAGAAGTTTAAGTGTTCCTGTTTGATTTTTTGAGAAACGTGATATCCTAAATTAAAAATCAAGTTTTTATTTTCTTGGAAACATATTTTTTATTTATCCGCTGCAAATTTTATAGAAATATCATATAAAATTATTATATATATTATTTGGGGTTAGGGTGTCACAATTTGTGTTCTTATGCAATATGTACACAATGTTTAGGTGAAGAAATATTTTGATCAAGATTCGAGTGGTGCATAAACTCACACACCATCTCTTAAGGACCTCTGAGACACATGACCAACACTAACAAGACTAAAAACTATCCCAATAACCCGCAGTCCAATCTAGATCGAACTGCTCTGATACCACTTGTAACATCCCACTTTTTCGGGACATTAACTAACAAAATTCTAAACGTAAAAATACAAATTTGTTTTTATTTATTTATAATTATTTTATATGCTCATTTATCCTAAAATCAGTTAATAATTTTTTTATTTATATTTTCAAAAATAAAGAATCAAAATATTTACAATCACTAAAAGTAAATTTAATATGTTAAACAAAAGAGACTCGTGGCCAAAACTATTGATATTTTACTACCCAAGCATAATCCTAGTTCATCATAATTTTGGACTTGTGTTAACTACCCAACAATCTAACAACGGCACAAAAGTATTCAGAGCTCAACTGCATGCTATTGTACTTCAACGCATTCTCCATTAGTTCACCGAACATTATCGCTCAATAGCACAATGTACGTCCTATCAAATGTAAAGGTCATATCCAATAACAAACATAGAGCAAATAACATGCATATATAGTTGTTATGCAAAACTATAAATAATCAATCATTTAACAGTAAAATCACAATGGCACTAAAGTACAATACAATGAAATTATAACAATACAATGTTTGCGTAATTAATAACGTTAATCACCCAAAAACAGGAGATACAATATATCAGTTATCTTATAAAAACCACTAGTCACACTTTATTAATGCATATCCAACATACCTTATTACTTAATCTATATGCGATGTAATGACAGGAATATCGCGCCTTCCTGCAAGGGCTTCGTGGGTCCTTCCAAGCAACACCATTAACTCGAGCTTCGTAGGTCTTCCAAGCAACACCACTAACTCAACATCCCCGCAAGGATATGTGGGATCCAAGCAATTATGGACACACCACCATACAACTATGAATGGATGCATGAATGTGGACACTTTAATAAAATATATTGCGATACTAACTTATTAACGACGTATCGCATAACATTTATTCTTCACACTTTGAATATGTTCAACACAACCATTGTAACACCATATCACATAACATTTATTTTCCACACTTTGAATATGAATATGTTCAACTCAACTATTATAACAACATATCACATAACATTTATTCTTCACACTTTGAATATGTTCAACACAACCATTATAACAACATATCACAAAACAATTATTTTCCACACTTTGAACATGTCAAACACAACAATTATTAATATTCATTTTGAATATAACACACAAACAAAACCAATAAATAACATCACAGTACATCTATATCACATATAATTCAAATAGGAAAGCGGATAGAGTGATGCCCTTATCATATGAGTGTGTTATTAAAATTCTCACGGAGTCTTTAACTCCAAATGTGCTAGACGAATCAGTAACTCATTTATTTGTTGAACTTCTTTTCTTTTTCTCTCTTAAACCGTTTGTTTTTATTTGTTTTTATTCCTTTTTTATCATTAGAAATGGGAACGTGTGTAATAAATGGGAAACGTTCGTATTAACGGGTGATGATGCATAAGATGGGAATGTGATATTAAATTGGGAAACTTATTATTTCATTATAAATCCATAAAATTGTTTTTAACGTTTCCTCTTTATTTGTTATTATTCATTATTATTATTATTATAATTATTATTATTATTACCAAAATTAAAATAAAACAATACAACAATAATTATCACCAACTGAATAATATATAAAAATACTATATATCAACTCATAATAAGGTAAGATATAAAAATAAATAATATTACATTTTTAATCTCCATTTATCTTATATATATATTATTATTATATATTATCCTATTATTATTATTATTATTATTATAAAGGAAACTTTAGTTAATCTTAGCTTGGATTTGGCTTTGTTGCACTCTAAAAAACTTTACATCCTCTTTTATGATATCTAATAATATTAATCACTGTATTCAAAAGATACAAAAAAACTCTTATTCTTTCTTATTTTCGTTAATTATTATTGTCTCTATAATTGAAGATAAGCATTAGTTAATTTCATATAAAAATAAGATAGGCTTTACATGTAAAGTTGAAAAGTAAAAATTGATCAATGTTGCGTTTATATAGAAATAATAGTTAAAATCAGTTAAAAAAAATTTAAACGATTTTATGTGTATATGCACATAAGTAAATTTATAGTGATATTTTCATTTGTGTTTGATTGATGTTAATGTGTAACATAATTATAATTTTAATTATTTTTAACATTTGCTATTTTTAATTATTTATTTTATATATATTTAATGTTTATATATTAGTAATATTAGTGATTGCTTAATTATGATTAATTTAAACTTCTTAAAGAATCTCAATCGATCTCAAATTTCTTAAATAGTCTTCCTAGCTTTTATTTCTTTGTATCGTTTGCTTTAATAACATTTTATGTACGTGCACATTATAAGAATTTGTTCACTTATTTGTTATGGTTTACTATATTAATTGTTAAAATATTTTATTTTTATATTTTAACTCAAATTTTGGCCACTCAAATTGGTTCTCTTATCATTTGAACACGGGTCATATTAGTCCCTGAACAAAATAATATTCAAATGAATCCTCCACAATTGTATAAAGGAGTCATATTAATCCCTGTGTTAAGTTTCATCCAAATTGGATTAATTTTTGTTTTTGAGGTCAAGTAACGATGGGGTGTTAGTTCCATTTATGTCACAGTGTCAAAAATGGTTGACTTGTAAATTTTTACGTCTACAAACATATGTAATATTTAGTTTGAAAGTAAAAGTAAGGTTTAAATATGTTTTATTTTTGTAAATTACTTCGTTTTTGATTTAGTTCAATATAATTTTTTTTTATTTACATCTTTTGCAAAAATCTATATATTTTAAAAAAGTCATTTATGAATCTCTTTAGTAAAAAAATGGTGAGATGACTAATTTTAGATGAAGGTGATACAATGACTAGGGATGGCAATAGGTACCCGCAAAAAAACAAAAAACCAACAATGGGTAAGGGTAAAAACCTGCATAATGGGTATGAGTACAGGGGACGGGTAATTACCTACAAAACGAAGCGATATGGGTGCAGGTACGGGTACTATAGTACTCACCCCGTCCTGCACCACACTTATATAGATATATTATTTATTTATTTATTTATTTATTATATTAGTGTTTAGTTTAATTAATTGTTTTTCATTTATGTTTTAACATCTATAATTTGACCACTACATACTTATATCGAAAGATAAACCTTTGCAAACTTTTTAAGAATTTGATTATGATGATTATGTAAATAATTGTGACTTATAACTAGAGTTATATTTTATTAATCGTGACTTATATAATTATAAATGCAACTTCCTATCAATTTATTTTACAGATCTCGAAGAATATTATCGTAGGACTTGCAACTTCATAAGTATTATTCTGGATAGTTGAATGTGTACTTGTAGAGTGTTTATTTGAAGTTTTGAGTTAGAAAATATTTTTGTTTATAATATTTTATGATTGAATTTAAAATATTTGAATAATTTTTAATTTTAATCACAAAAATACATTATTACCGATCTATTTTAGTACTAAGCGGGGTAATGGGTATGGAATACCTACACTAGTATCCAAGGCGTAGGGTACGGATCATATCGAAATTGATACCCAGAGGTACAGGTAACGGATACTTTAAACCGCGGAGTATGAGGACGGGTACCATAGTATCCTACCAAAACCCTACACTGTCAACTCTAATTGATCTCCAAACCCGTCAAATGTGAATACGACTCTACATAGATTTAGACATAGTTTGGTTTTTATAAACATCATGTTTACACAACCAACCACGACAACAGAGAAAATTAGAAAGCAAAGGTAGATGAACTTAATCACATCGCTGAATCAATAAAACCAACATTAATACTAATGGAGTATTAGTCAGGTAAAGTTTTCAACCTAATTATAATGAGAGATTAGAATTTTTTCAGTTTGAATCCAGATATGAGAATTTGCGATTTGAAGATAAAGAAATTGAGATTGAAGATGAAGATTATTGAGGTTTTGTTAAAAAATTTGAGGTTGAAAATGAAGATTATCGAGTTTTTAATATTTAATTGGTTTATTTATTAATTAATCAATTTTAAGTTTTAATTAAATAAGTTAATAAAATAAATGTTAATTTTAAATATTAAATATTGCTTAGTCAACAACAATTAGAGAGTCATCATGCATCACTTCATCTAAAATTAGTCATCTCACCATTTTTTTACTAAAGAGATTCATAAATGACTTTTTTAAAATTTGATAGATTTTGCAAAGATGTAAATCAA
>PGTU02007653.1:0-17506 GCA_002896215.2 Cicer echinospermum
AAAGTTGAAGTTTCAGGATCATCATCTGTAGTCATTCTTGCCAATTGTATATGTGTGGTTTCATTAGAAAAAATGTGTTCCAAATTTTGAGATGGGTATGGTTCAATGGGTGCCATAATTTCATCATCTCCACCCATGTCATACAAGTCTCGTGGCTTTAAATGAATAGGTATGCTCCATCCTTGTTCCTTTTCATCATCCACATAATAAACCATTTGAGCTTCTGACGCTTTAATGTATGGCTCATCATCTTCATGCTCCCCAGTATGTATTAGTCTTGCAAAATTTATAGAGGTAAAACCCAACTTATCTGTCTTAATGCCTCTTGGATTTGTGGTATTCGCCCATTTGCATTTAAACATGGGCACTTTGAAGCCATCATAGGAAAGCTCAATGATATCTATCAATCTTCCATAGTAAGGCACTCCTCCAAATCTCATTTGGGCATCACTATTGCTTGAGTAACTTCGTGTTCCGAACATGCCAAAAACTCCACTATTTTGAGTTTTTAATAAATTGTCTCGTGCCAATGTTCGAAATTTGAAACCATTGACATTAAATGCAGTGAACCTTCTAACTTTATCAGAAGGACCTTGAGCAAGACTAACGAGAACATTTTTATCTGATCCACTAATGTTGTCGACATTGTTGCAAATCTGAACACCATAAAATATACAATTAGTCACATTCTTATTAAAAATCAAAGCAACTCAATCACCAATTTTGTCATGAACACTAACACGATTGCGGAACCAATGAGGAAACTCTCTATGAACCTTCTTGTCTACCTCAGAAGTACTCCTGCATCCACTCCTCATTTGGCCGAATTAAAACTTCTATATTGCCTTTGTTATTTCAATTAGATGTATACGGAAAAAATTAGTGGTTAAATAATACAAAATATAATAAAATTACTTACCTTAGATAGTAGTCAACTATGATGCCAGTTTGTTAAAACGTGTTCTATGAGCTTGTAACTTTCAATTGGGTGTAAGGTGTAGTATGAAGAACACCAACCGATTTTCCAAACTCTGGAAATAATTCAGCTACACGTGAGTCAGTTTGTATCTCATTAATAGGCCATCATCTATCACGACACCAAGTTGATTCCATCTAGTCTCAATGTTTTCTATATACCTTGAACAAAATGTAAGAATCTCTTGTACAAGGTATCCTTCTGCAATAGACCCTTCTGGTCGTGCTTTATTACGTACATACGATTTAAGTATTCCTAAGTACCTATTATTGAACCAAAATAATATTAGTTAGAACAAAATTGTCAACTACTAATTATTGAAGGAACAAGAACACGCATATTTTACCTTTCAACAGGATACATCCATCGATAATGAACAGGACCTCCAAGTTTAACTTCTTCAACAAGGTGAACAACCAAGTGAACCATAACAGTGAAGAATGAGGGAGGAAATATCATTTCCATGTGGCATAAAGTGAGGACAACCTGATTTTGCAATTTTTCCAAATCATCAACATTCAATACTTTACTGCATAATTGTCTAAAAAGTGAGCAAAACTCAATCATTATAGCTGAAACTCATCAGGTAATGTTGCTCGAATGCTAACGGTAGAGTTGTTCCATCAATATGTACAATCAATGACTCTTCAACATTCCATTCAACTTAATTTTCCATGTCAATGCATCTAGAAATGTTGCTTGAATAACCATCAGGCACAGTGAATATTCTTTAAAGTTGTTAAAAATCTCTTCTTTACCTTTTATAGTAAGAGTAAAGACGGCTGGAGAAATTTCTTCCATTTTCATTGGGCCAAAAGGTCAGGTCTTATGCCCATAGCTTTAAAGGTCTTTTCTGCATTAAGATGATCTTTACTTTTTGTGCTATCATTTTAGCAAGTAAATATGATATTATCGCACACATTTTCTCAATATGCATCATGTCAAGATTGGTGGCGCAGAAGATTATCCTTCCCAATATGGAAGTTCAAAGAATATGCTTTTCTTTTTCCATTTGTTGATTGACACCTTGTGTAGGTCGTCCACCACGTATTCTTTTTCCCCGACCTTTCTTATCTGGCT
The DNA here is from genome assembly GCA_002896215.2 of Cicer echinospermum. Taxonomy (NCBI): domain Eukaryota; kingdom Viridiplantae; phylum Streptophyta; class Magnoliopsida; order Fabales; family Fabaceae; genus Cicer; species Cicer echinospermum. Next base: position 2,057 of record PGTU02007653.1, read on the forward strand.
TCTTCCAAATGTGACATCAATATTTTGAACCTGTTCAGAATTTGAAGCCCAGATAACATTTTAGGTGGACCACGCATATCTGTTGACCATCAAAGCGAACCTGTTCATCTAAATCTATGTCTTGATCAAGAAACGACGATGACCATAAAACACCATTTTTGCTATGTGAGACGACGAGGAGTAGAGTCCATGTTACACGATGGGCAAGCAAGTCCAGTGTAAGTGTTCCACCCAGAAGTGTACCACCCTGGAAAATCACTAATTTGTCCACATCAAGTTGCATGTAATGTGAACATCTCTTTTTTAAAAGAATCGTATGTATCGACACCTGTTGTCCATACAACTCCTTTAATTCTTTTACTAGAGGTTGTAAATAGACATCAATATCATTTCCTGGCATTTTTTTACCGGGAATATCATTGACATTATAAAAGATGTATGTTTCATGCACACCCATGGAGGAGTGTTGTATGGAATGAGAATAAACTGGCCAATACTATAATTTGTACTCATTCATACCAAAAGGATTAAAACCATCATGCTAATGCAAGACGCACATTTCGCGGGTCTATGCAAACCAAGGGTGTGTCAAGTCAAAATGTTTCCATGCTTCAGATCTCTAGGATGCCTCAACATTCCATCATCTTACTATCATTGCATGCCATCTCATATCCTCGGCCGACTTTGACGACAAAAATATCTTTGTAAACCGTGGTTTTAATGGAAAATAGCGAAAGAACTTTTGCAGGAACTTTCTTTTCGATTATTGCCATCACCAGCCACTCCAACGCACCAACTTTTGCTTTTGATTTCCATTTCGAAGTATTACAAATTTTGCAGGTCTCCCTTTCTTATCTTCCTTATTACCCCAATAAAGCATACAATTATTCGGACAAACAGGGATTTTTTCATAATTTTAAACCAAGCTTGGTGATTGTTTTCTTGGCTTCATAGAATGAATTTGGTATATTTGCAAATTCAAAATGCATCTTTTAATAACTCTAAAACCATTGTCATGCTTTATTAGTCATTCCACATAAACATTTGATGTGATTACACCTTTACCAAAAAAGATAGTCTTGAATATTTAACACACCTTATACAAGGTTTTTCCCTTCTTACTTAATTCATAGTACTCTTTGGCCCTTCATTCACCTTGTTGACTTGCATTTTATCTTTCTCTGCATTTGATTCAATGGGTACTTCATTTTGGTCATGATCTTCGACTCCAAAAGCATCGTTAATCATGTTTTGCATTTGATCATCAAGACAACTGTGTCTTGAACTATATTAGAAATACTAATAGGTGAGATAGTACTAGTTTCTCCTATGGACTCTCCGTGATGTACCCAAATGGTGTATCCCTTTGGAATGGTTTGCACTTTAAGTCATCATAACATTACACTTCTACTCTGCGGTTTTTGAAACCACAGTTTACTAAGGACATATTATTTCGCCATTTTCTAATTCATCTCGAAAGGCAAAATTAATAATTCTTTATCCCTTGATCATATTCATCCGATGTTGTGTGGCTTCTTAATCCATGATTTATCCATTCTATAAAGAAGTTTAACATATGTTATTTTGACACAGAAATAACATAATTCAACTTAGAACAAAAAAAAAATTGATCTTAAACAGAATAGATTCACTAGGCATAAAGGAACAAAACATAACAACCTCATACTCATAGAAAATAGTACTCGATAACATTCAAAATATAGAACTAGACCAGGTATACAGGTATATAGTACTCGACAAACAAATCAAACTAGAAATTATTTTTAAAAGCAAACAAACCAATCATTAAATATGTTATTTACTTCAGTTTATCCATTAAATGCAAACAAATATTAGAACTGAAAGTGCAGAATTTAGCAATCATTTACAGTTATCATTCTTTATGAGCAACTTATGATAATCGCATCAGAGATCATGCAACATAAATAAAGTCTTTTTATGGATACATGAAATAGTAGCCAAAATTATAAGGTACCTCCTTAAGCAGCTCTACTGATTCAGCACTATTTGCACTCTGACATCGTTCAAACCAAGAGGTAGAAGATTGCTGTAACCAGTTAGTATTTATGTAGTGCTGCAGGATGCTCTGTAGGAAAAAATGTTATATACTACTTCAGTCACAACAAAGAAAGTAATCAATAAAAATTGATGGATACAATAATTAGTGTTTATGCAAAGAAAAGAAAGTAACCAAAAGGCCAGGCGTATCAAAAATACGAAACACATAAAGGCAATAACTAAAATGCTAATTGTTTCACAATGCTATAGTGAAATACATAAACTGATCATGTCAAGGAAAATCTGCCAAATATAACTGCAATGGATTTATTAACCAAATATTGAGTATTCTCAAAGTTAAAGACTGGAAAGATATATGATCCGTCCTCCATAAACTATCATCAGAAAATGGAATTTACATTGTGTATCTTTAGAAGCATTCTTCCAAAATCAGAATAAGCATTACAGCGATAGTTATCTTTGTTTATAGTAACCAGAATGACGTAATGATGATCAATAATGCAAAACCAATCCAATTTCAATGAACACAAATAGCATATTTGTTTATGTGAAAATAAATATAATAACATCTCGTTTGGGTTCACCCTTGTGATATTATTAATTCCTACCTTTATTGCAATTTTTCTGTTTTATGTGATATCACCATTTCCTGTTTGGTCGAGCCAATTTAAGAGAGAAACTAACATACAACAATTAGAAAGCTATAAGTAAAAAACAAATACAGCTAGAAATAGAGCTATGGTTACTAAAATTTGGATTACAGAACAAAAAACAAGTATATCTGGGAATCAATTTTCAATTGAAGTAAGGAGAATCAAATCTTGTACAATTTTCATACTTTGATCTAGCTAGGATAGCAAGCATCCAAAGGTTGGATTATCCACAAAAGCTAGTCAACATTTGTCATATATTGGGAACCAACTTCAAGTAGTAATTATTTATCTCCAGAAGAACAGAAAATGGTCACTACAAGTCCAATTTAATATAATTAATATGAATAATTAATTATAACATATTTTAAAGTTTGTCCATTGTGAAAAATGTCACCATTAATGATTATGACTGGTTGGGCAGTATGTTTATATAGTTTCCACTCTCCATGCTCGTTTGAATTTACTGGTGCCATTAGAACATATATATGGCTTAATTAATCGTGTAACCCATTTCTTGCAAACAAACACAGGGTTCAACTCAGAATTTCTTATAGTTTATATAGCTGGATTAAAATATATATTTCACACTAATAAACAACATTCATTCAGACAACAGTGGAGAATCAGAAGATTGATGAGCTGAATTTATGTTTGGACAACCAGTTTTATTTCACATTCTAGTTTCTCCGATTATATCTCTAGGACACAAACAATCTGGAAATTTTACGGAAATTATCTCCAGGACACAAACAATGCAGGATTCAAACAATCTTCAGGACACAAACAATCCAGATTCAAAGCAACAAACAATCTGGAAATTATTTTTAAAAGCAAACAAACCAATCTCAAACAAACCAATCATTAACATATATCAAACAATCAAACCAAGAGAACGTTATATCAAACAGACATCGCATACCTGGCCAAGCTTGATTTCTCCTCTATTTGGATTGTAAAGCACATGAATGTTGAAAACCACAAGCTTGATTTCTCTTCGCTTTCGCTTCTCTTCGATTTCGTTTCCTTCAGAAGTTTTAGGGTTGACAGATTTGGGGCAATCAGAACCAAATGTTGTGAAAGGATGACGGCGGTTGATTAAAAACACGTTTATGCGAAAGAGAGAGTGAGGATGAACTTACAAAATCTGGAAACATAAAACACGTTTATGCCCTAAAGACGACGGCGGTTGATTAAAACCGCCCCAGAACCGTCGCAAACTGGCGGCCAGATTGAAAAACGCAGCTTGTGTGCTTTATACGGTGTAGTACGGTTGCGGCGGTTGACGAAAACCGCCTCCACAACCGTCGCAGAGTGAAGGTGCCGGCGGTTATTGCAGAACCGTCGCAGGCTAAGTGTCGCAAAGTTAAAAAATTCTTGTAGTGGCACACAATTGGTTTAAAACCCTAATTGGACAAGAATAAGCCTAGGGATGACGTAAATGACCTAAATGTTCATCCAATGACACAAACACACCTATTGGAAGCACAAGATTGATTAAAAACCCTAATTGGACAAGAATAAGCCAAAGGAGGACAAAAATGACCTAAATGTTCATCCAGTGACACAAACACACCTATTGGATGCACAAGATTGATTAAAAACCCTAATTGGACAACAATAAGCCTACGGAGGACGAAAAGGACATAAATTTTCAACCAATGACACAAACACACCTATTGGATGCACAAGATTGATTAAAAACCCTAATTGGACAAGAATAAGCCTAGGGAGGATGAAAATGACCTAAATTGTCGTCCTATGACACAAACACAACTATTGGATACACAAGATTCGTTAAAAACCCTAATTGGACAAGAATAAGCCTATGGAGGAAGAAAATGACCTAAATGATCATCCAATGACACAAACACACCTAGTGGATGCACAATATTGGTTAAAAACCCTAATTTGACTAGAATAAGCCTAGGGAGGACGAAAATGACCTAAATGTTCATCCAATGACACAAACACGCCTATTGGATGCACAAGATTGACTAAAAACCCTAATTGGACAAGAATAAGCCTTGGGAGGACGACAATGACCTATATGTTCATCCAATGACACAAAGAAACCCTATTGGATGCACAAAGATTGGTTAAAAACCCTAATTGGACAAGAATAAGCTTAAGGAGGTCGAAAATGACCTAAATGTTCATCCAATGATACAAACACACCTATTGGATGCACAAGTTTGATTAAAAACCCTAATTGGACAAGAATAAGCCTTGGGAGGACGAAAATGACCTAACTGTTCATCCAATGACACAAACAAACCTATTGGATGCACAAAAAATTTGTTAAAAGCCCTAATTGGACAAGAATAAGCCTAGGGATGACGAAAATGACCTATGACCTAAATGTTAAATCCAATGACACAAATGAACTTTTTGGAGGATGCACAAGATTTGTTAAAAACCCTAATTGGACGTGAATAAGATTAGGGAGGACGAAAGTGACCAAAATGTTCATCCAATGACACAAACAAACCTATCGGATGCTGAAGATTAATTAAAAACCCTAATTGGAGGAAGAAGTTCAATAAGCACAAAAAACCTATAGATGCACCACAAATTGGTTAAAAACCTTTGGAAAAGAATAAGCCTAGGAGAGACGAAATAGACGAAAATGACCAAAATTTCATCAAAATTGGTTAAAAATCTATTGACACAAGGGATGACGACAAATGTTCATCCAATGACACATAACTATTGGATACACAAGATTCGATAAGCCTAAGGAGGTCGAAATGAAAATGTTCATCCAATGATACAAACACAACTATTGGATTCACAAGATTCGTAATTGGACAGGAATAAGGTTATGGAGGAAGAAAGAAAAACACTTTGAATTCATTGATATACAAAAGAACTTCTCAATAAACACTTGTAACACACTAGATTGCTTTTTTCAGATCACAGCCAAGTAATTATCAACAATCAATAATAGACTGGAAAAATATCTTGAAAACAAGTGTTCTCATGAACAATCTTTGAATAATCCAGAATGTAGAGAAGCCCATATTGACCAAGATTGAAGACTTCTTTTTGTCTTCCTTATTTCTTTTAATAATACTTTGAAAACAAAACGGAAAGCGAGAAAAAGCCAGCTTGAGAACTGGTGCGCTACTTTCTTGGGTAGATGGCTCCAACAAGAAAGGTCGTACTGATTCGTGTGTGTGAGATTGCCGGAGTATTACAAGGGAGTCAGGAGGAGCGATAATAGGAAATAATCATAAGATAGATAGGTTTCGGGGTGAAACTGGACAATCTGTAATTATTCTTTTACTATTGAGAAGAAATATGAAATCCGGTTGGATTTTCAGACTGGATGTAAGGTTTCAAAGTTGACAATCTGATACCAGGTATAAATCGCTGTAGGCGCAATCTTCTCTAACCCTTAACTTCCTTAATTTTCTATCTTGAAATATCTGATATGTATTTAATATTGGATGCACTGTTTTAAACTTATTTCCTGTATTAAGTTAATATTGTTAATCTGATAATTTTGACTTGCTGCATCTTGGTTAATCACCTATCAAGCTACGTTAGACTTTGCAATCTGTTATGCCACAATTAAATCCGGGGCTATTGTGGTTGTGTATGAAATGATTTAATTTCTTAAAGAACTATACATTCCGATTATTACGATCTTACAAACCAAACATCCATTGGATGAACATTAGGTCATTTTCGCTCACCCAAGCTCTATACTTGTGTCCAATTTGGGTTTTATCATCTTGTGCATCCAATAGGTGTGGTTTTTCATTGATGAACATTAGGCATTTTCTTCCTCCATAAGCTTATTCCTGTTCATTTGGATTTTAACGAATCTTGTGTTCCAATATGAGTTTGTTTGTTCAAGGATTGACAATTTAGGTCATTTCTCCTCCTAAGCTTATTCTGTCAATTACGGTTTTTAATAATCTTTGTGCATCCAATAGTGTTTTCGTCCATGGATGAACATTAGTCATTTTCGCCGTCCCTAGCTTATTCATTCCAATAGGGTTTTAACGCAATCCTGTCATCCATAAGTTCATTTGCTGTCATTGGATGAACATTTAGGTCATTTCGTCCTCCCTAGACTTTTCTAGTCCAATTAGGTTTTTAAACCAATCTTGTGCTTCCAATAAGTTCATTTGTTCATCGGATTAACATTTAGGTCATTTTTCTTCCTCCATTAAACCTTATTCCTGTTCCAATTTAGGGATTTTAGACGATCTTATTGAATTCAATAGTTGTTTGTGTCATAGGATGACAATTTAGGTCAGTTTCGACCTCCCAAGCTAATTTTGTCCAAATTAGAGTTTTTAATATATCTTGCATCCAATAGGTTGTGTTGTGTCATTGGATTAACATTAGGTCATTTTATGATCCCTAGGCTTATTCATGTCCAATAGTTTTAACCAATATTGTGGATCAAATTAGGCGTTGTTAGTCATTGGATGAACATTTATGTCATTCTTCATCCTCCCTAGCATATATTATTGTCCAAAACTAGGTTTTTAATCTAATCTTGGCATCCAATACGTGTGTTTGTGTCAAGAGATGAACATTAGTCATTTTTTTCTCCATAGGCTTATTCTTTCCCATTAGTTTTAACCAATCTGTCTTTCCATTAAGTTCATTTGTGTCATCGGACTATCAATTTTGTCATTTTCGTCGTCCCTAGGGTATTCAGTGTCCAATTAGAGTTTTTAAACACAGTTTTATGCATCCAATATGGGTTATTGTACATTGGGAATACCATTTAGGTCATTTTCGTCCCCCTAGCTTATTCTTGTCCAATTACGTTTTTTAGGTCAACTTGTGAATCAAATAGGTGTGGTTTGGTCATGTGATGAACAGTTTCGGTCATTTTCGTCCTCCAAGGCCTTATGTTCTGTCCAATTAGGTTTTTTTTATCTCATCTTGTCATCCGAGGTAGTGTGTTGGTCATACATGAAACATAGGTCATTTCGTAATCCCTAGGCTTATTCTGTCAATTAGGGTTTTTTAACCAATGCTGTGTGATCCAAATAGTTTGTTTTGTCAGTAGGGTGACCAATATAGGGTCATTCTTCGTCCTCCCTAGGCTTATTCTTGTCCAAATATCGTTATTTAAACAATTTTGCATCGAATAGGTTGTTTGTGTCATTGAGGATCATTTAGTCATTTAGTCCTCCAAGCTTATACTTGTCCAATTAGGGTTTTCTTCATCTTGGTGCATCCAATAGGTTTTTTGTGTCATTGGATTAAGCATTAGAGTCATTTCGTAATCCCCAGGCTGTTTCTTGTCATTAAGCTTTTTAACAATTTTGTGCAACCAGATAGGTTGGTTGTGTCAGGATTGAACATTAGTCATTTCGCCCTCCCAGGCTCTATTCTTGTCCATATTAGGTGTTTTAATCAATCTTGTCCCATCCAATATGTGTGTTTGTGTCATTGGAGTGAACATTTAGGTCATTTTCGTCCTCCTAGGCTTTATCTTGTCCAATTAGGGTTTTTATCATCAAATCTTGTGCTCATAGGTGTTTGTGTCATTGGATACAATGATGCCATTTTCGTCTCCCTAGGTTATTTCTCGTCCAATTGGGATTTTATACCAATTTTGTGCATCCAATAGGTTTGTTTGTTGTCGATTGGATGAACATTTAGTCATTTCGTCCTCCCTAGCATATTCTTTCTCAATTAAGGTTTTAACCAAATTGTGCATTGCTATAGGTTTTTATGTCGTTGGATGAAACATTTAGTCCATTTTCGTGCCTGCCAGGCTATCTTTTCCAATTTACGTGTTTTTAATTAATCTTGTGATCCAATGTATGTTGTTTGTGTCATTCGAAACATATAGTCATTGTTCGTCCTCCCTGGCTTTATTCATGTCCATATTAGGGTTTTTTAACCATCTTGTGCATCCAATAAGTTCTTTTGCATTGGATTAACATTGCTAGTCATTTTCGTCACCCTAGCTTATCTTGTCCAGTTAGGGTTTTTAATCAATCTTGCATCCAATTAGTGGTGTTTGTGGCAGGATGAACATGTAGTCATTTCTTTCTCCATAGGCTATCTTGTCCAAATTAGGAGTTTTTTTAACGAAATCTTGTTATCCAATAGTTGCTGTTTGTGTCATAGACGAACAATTTAGTCATTTTTTGCCTCCCTAGGCGTTATTCATGTCCAATTAGGTTTTAATCAATCTTCCTATACAACTCACTCCACTTGAGTTTTGTAACAAAGACAGAAATGAAAAATTACAAATTAGTCACCTAATAGCAATTAACATAATATATACACACAAACATATCTAGTATCCTTCAAACGAAAAAACACTATCTAACAATAGGTCATCAAGTTACAAAAAAAAATAAAAAGATAGTGTATAATTTACAAATACTCTCCAACCCAATTTCATATTTTGAACAATATTCATAAATTAATTATTCCCTTCACACAATTCAAGATGCTTCATAAGGATCCAAACTTTGTTTCAGAAAACTTACAAGTCAAACTAAAAAAGTATACATAGTTCAACATCTAACTTCAATATCAGTGAAAAATCAACAGGATGCGACTGTTGCATTATCCTTCCATGAATGAAACATAGTTGAATATTGAATAGAATTCAGATATGAGCTAGTAACGTGATAATCAAAACAACCTAAAAAAGTATATGAGGATGATCGAAGAACTATTGACAGAAGCTACTAAACTGAAATTCAAAACAAACTAAAAATGATAATCTAATATAATTGGTAAATCATATAGTAACAAAAAAAATAAAATAAACTAATAACTGAACACATTACCTAATTCAAGATGTAAATAAACAATAAAAATGCAAGAGTTAAAAATAATTAAAGGCATAAAAAAACTTCATACTCACATATGAATTCAGAGCCTTATAATTCAGTAGCCTTATAAAAACAATAGCAAGCCTAATAGCAAGAGTTAAACTCACATATGAATCAGCAACCTTATGAATAAACAATGAATTCAGCATTTAACTCAACATAACAACTAAACAACAACCATAACAAGATTAGGTTCGAGAAAAAGCACCATTGTAAACATGAAACAACAACAAGTAACAAATTGCGTTCAGCAGTAAATAAGATTGAAACATTGAACAGCACCTAATATCCTTAATAACAGATGATGGTTCAGCAGTTAAACATAATTAGCAGTAAAACATATTCAACAATTAAACATTGAACACAAACCTAATATCCTAGTGAACATGAACAACAACCAAGTAACAGAGATTGTTCGAGAAAGAGAAGCACCTTACTCTATTGTGTTTTTGTTCACACAACACTATTAACTACCAATATTAGTAAATTATCATAAGAACTTTGCCTTTTTTCAGTTATGACTCCAATTCAGGTCGAAAATGTTAGGTTTTCAATACAAATTTGGCTTTGTGAGTAAGACCGATTTCTCCAGTAAAAAATTGATTTTCAGAAAGGAAAAGATATTAAAAATTAGTCGAGTTCGTGACTTACTTAAGATACGATCATCACGGCGCATTCTGAACGCGTCGACGGACGGATTGCAATCTGGAGGAGGTGATTATCCACCGTATTCAGTAATGTGGGTTGGCTTGTTACTTAGTATTTCGCGCATGGGAGGCTGGGTGCTTTGGGATGCGGAGGAGCGAAACAGCTCGACGAGAAGAAGGGAAGAAGGCTTGGGTTTGTACATGAAGAAGGGAAGAAGGCTTAGGGTTTCTCTAATGCGGCACCGGGTTCGGACAAGAAAGAAGGAAGAAGGCTTAGGTCTCTCGGTTGCATCTGAATGTGACTCTATTGGTTTTTGCCCTAAACCTTTTTTTAAAAAATTCAACAGAAATTTTTTTCAAAAAAATAGACATACCTACGGATAAGTTGTAGTAAAATAATACAAAAATTTTTTTGTAAAATTTAAGCCAGGATTTTATTTATTTTTTTTACACACTGATTTTTTAATTTTACTTACGAATTACCGTGGTAATTATTAAAAAAAATTTATTTTATTACAACAATACCACGGTTTTTCGTAGATAACATTAATTACACACGGTTACGATCCGTGGCTAATTTTTCGTAGTATACAAATGTTTTCTTGTAGTGCAATCCAATAGGTTTGTTTGTGTCATTGGATGAACAGTTTAGGTCAATTTTCGTCCTCCCTAGACTTATTCTAGTCCAATAGGGTTTTTAACCAATCTTGTTGCTTCCAATAAGTTCATTGTTCATCGATTAACATTTAGGTCATTTTCTTCCTCCATAACCTTATTCCTGTCCAATAGGGATTTTAACGAATCTTATGAATCCAATAGTTTGGTTTGTGTCATAGGATGACAATTTAGGTCATTTTCGACCTCCCAAGGATAATTTTTGTCCAATTAGGTTTTAATTAATCTTGTGCATCCAATAGGTGTGTTTGGGTCATTTGGATGAACATTTAGGTCATTTTCATGATCCCTAGCTTATTCATGTCCAATTAGGGTTTTTAACCAATCTTGTGCATCCAATAAGTTCATTGTGTCATTGGATTAACAATTTAGGTCATTTCGTCATCCCCAAGACTTATTCTTGTCCAATTAGGTTTTTAACAAATTTGTGGCATCCAATAGGTTTTGTTGTGTCATTGATGAACATTAGTTCATTTTCGTCATCCCTAGGCTTATTCTTGTCCAATTAAGGTTCTTAAAACAATTTTGTGCATCCTATAGGTTTGTTTGTGTCATTGGATAACATTAGGTCATTTTCATACTCCCTAGGTTTATTCTTGCCCAATTAGGGTTTTAATCATCTTGTGCATCGAATAAGTGTGTTTGTGTTCATGATGAACAATTTTAGGTCATTTTCGTCTCCCAAGGCTTATTCTTGTCCCATTAAGGTTTTTAATCCAAAATCTTGGCATCCAATAGGTGAGTTTGTGTCATTAGATGAACATTAGGTCATTTTCTTCCTCCATAGGCTTATTTCTTTGTCCAATTAGGTTTTTAACGAATCTTGTGTATCAATAAGTGTTTGTGTCATAGGACGACAATTTAGGTCATTTTCATCCTCCTAGGTTTATTCTAGTCCAATTAGTTTTTAATCAATCTTGTGCATCCAATAGGTGTAGTTTGTGTCATTCGATGAACATTTAAGTCATTTCGTCCTCCCTATATTCTAGTCAAATTAGGGTTTTTAACCAATATTGTGCATCCAATTGGTGTGTTTGTGTCATTCGATGAAAATTTAGGTCATTTTCGTCTCCCAGGCTCTTATTGTCCAATTACGGTTTTTAATCAATCTGTGCTCATAGGTGTGTTTTGTGTCATTGGATGAACATTTAGATCATTTCGTCCTCCCTATGCTTATTCTTGTCCAATTAGGTTTTTAACCAATCTGTGGATCAAATAGGTGTGTTTGTGTGCCATTGGTTGAAAATTTAGGTCTTTTCGTCTCCCTAGGCTTATTGTCTTCCAATTAGGGTTTTAATCAATCTTGTGGATCCAATAGGCGTTTTTGTGTCAATGGATGAACATTTAGGTCATTTTCGTCCTCCCTGGCTTTATTCTAGTCATATTAGGGTTTTTAACAATCTTGTGTTTCCCATAAGTTCATTTGTGTCATCGTATTAACATTTAGGTCATTTTCGTCATCCCTAGGCTTATTCGTGTCAATTAGGGGTTTTAACCAATTTTGTGCATCCAATAGGTTTGTTGTGTCATTGGATGAAGATTGGAGGTCATTTTCGTCCTCGCTAGGCTTATTCTTGTCCAATTACAGTTTTAATCAATCTTGGTGCGTCAAATAGGTGTGTTTTGTTCATTTGATGAACATTTAGGTCCTATTTCGTCCTCCCAAGGCCTATTCTGTCCGATTAGGGTTTTTTTATCAAACTTGTGGATCCAATAGGTGTGTTTGTGTCATGGATGAGCAATTAGGTCATTTCTTCGTCCCTAGGCTATTCTTGTCAATTATGGTTTTTAACCAATCTTGTGTATCCAATAGTTGTGGTTGTGTCATAGGATGACAATTTAGGTCATTTTCGTCCTCCCTAAGCTTATTCTTGTCCAATTAGGGTTTTAAAAAACCTCTTGTGCATCGAATAGGTGTGTTTGTGTCATTGGATGATCATTTAGGTCATTTTCGTCTCCCAAGGATTATACTGTCCGATTAGGGTTTTTAATCAATCTTGTGCATCGAATAGGTGTGTTTGTGTCATTGAATAAACATTTAGGTCTTTTTCATCCTCCCAAGGCTTAGTCTTGTCCAATAAGGTTTTTTTTATCAATCTTGTGCATCCAATAGGTGTGTTGTGTCATTGGATGAGCATTTAGGTCACTTCTTCCTCCATAAGCTTATTCTTGTCCAATTAGGAATTTAAACGAATCTTGTGTATCCAATAGTTGTGTTTGTGTCATAGAATGAAAATTTAGATCATTTTCGTCTTCTCAAGGCTTATCTTGTCCAATTAGGGTTTTTAATTAATCTTGAGCATCCGATAGGTTTGTTTGTGTCATTGGATGAACATTTGGCACTCTCGTCCTCCCTAGTCTTATTCACGTCCAATTAGGGTTTTTAACCATCTTGTGCATCCAAAAAGTTCATTTGTGTCAGTTGATTAACATTTAGGTCATTTTCGTCATCCCCAGGCTTATTCTTGTCCAATTAGGCTTTTAACAAATTTTGTGCATCCAATAGGTTTGTTTGTGTCATTGGATGAACAGTTAGGTCATTTTCATCTCCCAAGGCTTATTCTTGTCCAATTAGGGTTTTTAATCAATGTGTGCATCCAATAGGTGTGTTTGTATCATTGGATGAACATTTAGGTCATTTTCGACCTCCTTAGGCTTATTCTTGTCCAATTAGGGTTTTTAATCAATCTTGTGCATCCAATAGGTGTGTTTGTGTCATTGGATGAACATTTAGGTTTTTTCGTCATCCCTATGTTATTCTGTCCAATTAGAGTTTTTAACCAATTTTGTGCATCCAATAGGTTTGTTTGTGTCATTGGATGAACATTTAGGTCATTTTCTTCTCCCTAGGCTTATTCTTTTCCAATTAAGGTTTTTAACCAATTTTGTGCATCCTATAGGGTTCTTTGTGTCATTGGAGAACATATAGGTCATTGTCGTCCTCCCAAGCTTATTCTTGTTCCAATTAGGGTTTTTAGTCAATCTTGTGCATCCAATAGGCGTGTTGTGTTTCATTGGATGAACATTTAGTCATTTTCGTCTCCATAGGCTTATTCTAGTCAAATTAGGGTTTTAACCAATATTGTGCAACCAATAGGTGTGTTTGTGTCATTCGATGATCATTTAGTCATTTTCTTCCTCAATAGGTTATTCTTATCCAATTAGGTTTTTTAACGAATCTTGTGTATCCATAGTTGTGTTTGTGTCATAGGAGACAATTTAGGTCATTTTCATCCTCCCTAGGCTTATTATTGTCCAATTAGGGTTTTAATCAATCTTGTGCATCCAATAGGTGTGTTTGTGTCATTGGTTGAAAATTTATGTCCTTTTCGTCCTCCGTAGGCTTATTGTTGTCCAATTAGGGTTTTTAATCAATCTTGTGCATCCAATAGGTGTGTTGTGTCACTGGATGAACATTTAGGTCATTTTCGTCCTCCTCTGGCTTATTCTTGTCCAATTAGGGGTTTTTAATCAATCTTGTGCTTCCAATAGGTGTGTTGTGTCATTGGATGAACATTTAGGTCATTTACGTCATCCCTAGGCTTATTCTTGTCCAATTAGGGTTTTAAACCAATTGTGTGCATCCAATAGGTTTGTTTGTGTCATTGGATGAACATTGGTCATTTTTCTCCCCTAGGCTTATTCTATCCAATTAAGTTTTAACCAATTTTGTGCATCCTATAGGTTGTTGTGTCATTGGATGAACATTTATGTCTTTTTCATTTTCCTTAGGTTTATTCTTGTCCAATTACGGTTTTTAATCAATCTTGTGCATCGAATAGGTGTGTTTGTGTCATTGGATGAACATTTAGGTCATTTTGTCCTCCCAGGCTTATTCTTGTCCAAATAGGGTTTTTAATCAATCTTGTGTATCCAATAGGTGTGTTTTTATGTCATTGGATGAACTATTAGGTCATTTTCTTCCTCCATAAGCTTATTCCTGTTCAATTAGGGATTTTTAACAATCTTGTGCTTCCAATAAGTTCATTTGTGTCATCGGAGTAACATTAGGTCATTTTCGTCATCCTAGCTTATTCGTGTCCAATTAGGGTTTTTAACCAATTTGTGCATCCAATAGGTTTGTTTGTGTCATTGGATGAAAATTTAGGTCATATTCTTTGTCGCTAGGCTTATTCTTGTCCAGTTACGGTTTTAATCAATCTTGTGCATCAAATAGGTGTGTTTGTGTCATTGGATAAACATTTAGGTCATTTCTTCCACCCATGGCCTATTCTTGTCCAATTAGGTTTTTATAAATCTTGTGCATCCAATAGGGTGTGTTTGTGTCATTGATGAACAATTAGGTCATTTTCTTCCTCCCTAGGCTTATTCATGTCCAATTAGGGTTTTAACCAATCTTGTGTATCCAATAGTTGTGTTTGTATCATTGGATGATCATTTAGGTCATTTTCGTCCCTGCCAAGGCTTATACTTGTCCAATTAGGGTTTTAATCAATCTTGTGCATCGAATAGGTGTGTTTGTGTCATTGACGAACATTAAGGTCATTTTCGTCCGTCCCAAGGCTTATTCTTGACCAATTAAGGTTTTTTTACAATCTTGTGCATCCAATAGGTGTGTTCTGTGTCATTGATGAACATTTAGGTCAT
>PGTU02007654.1:0-14444 GCA_002896215.2 Cicer echinospermum
CACAAGTTAAACATTTTGTTGATTTTAAAACTCAATTTAAAGACAAAATATTCTTAAGAGGATTAAAATTAGATGTGACATCTTTTTTTACTCCTTGAGTTTTGAGACACGAGTTGTACAATTCGAACGTCTTAAAACTCATATTTTAAGATAATTATTCAAACCAAGCAAGCCCTTTTTTAAGTTCGTCAAATTTAACTTTTTAATAACAAAATACAATTTATTTAAAAGCAATCAACACATTCACATTTTTTACCAAGAACTACGTAGCTTTGATTTCTCCATCGCACCGGGAGATACGTAGGAGCAAGATCACACTCTTGTCAAGCACACTAATAAAAACTTTCTTTTTTCCATTCTTTTTTAACACACTTTTATCTCAAAAAATCACATTTATAAAAAACAATTTATATTCATATTTAATAATAAAGAAAAATAAATATATTTAAGTTGATATAATTTTGCACAATTAATTAAAGGTAACCGTATTTTAACGGATGTCGTAGGGTGCTAATACCTTCCCTACGCATAATCGACTCCCGAACTCAAAATCTGGTTTCAAAGACCATTTTTACATTTTTAAGGGTTCCATATTTTTCCCTATTTTAAATAAATTTTGGTGGCGACTCCATGTGAATCGATGAAATCGAATCTTCTAGACCCGACAGCTGGCGACTCAGCTGGGGACATTTCGAGAGTCAAGCCTAAAAATTAATTGTGCATAACTTTTAACTTTTTTCTATATTTGCTTGTTTTTCATTTCATTTTCATTCTTTGTTTTTTTATAATAAGGTATTAGTTGACATTATAATATTTCTTTTGATGCTAGTAGATTATTTTTTATATTATATTTTATTGTTATTCATTTATCTATTTATTTTACATATGTATATATGTTTTGTATAGTATTATGGATCTATTGAATTATGTTTATCAACACCTACATTTTTTTTAAGACACACCACCTATGAGTGGAACCTTATACCCGGTTTGAACAAATACTTAAGCTTAGTTGAGATCGCGTAGTGGTAGCCTTCTGCGATGTTAATCCTGTTTGGTTAGCATGAAGATCTCACCTAGAGTTTGATCCTATTGAGGTTATTGTCACTTCAAATAGTTTACCTATTGTTGTTGACAATATTCTAAAATAGGATTATTGGCTCTAGAAACCGTGTTTAGAATCATAGAGCTTCCCTTGTGAGAGTTTCACTACATAAGCCAATAGATCCTTTCATTGTAAGAATATCCGTAAAAAACCAATAAATTATTTCATAGATTCACGAGTTTATATATTTTAGTTTCATTCATATCTCATGACATTTTTTCTCTCTTTTCCTAAGAAAAATAAAACATAATAGCATTTTGCTTAAATTTTCAGGATTTTTGGGGAATCATACAAATCTTAGTCACGTGTTATTTAAGTGGACAATGGGTTCGGAAAAAAGGAAAACCTTACTTTTAAAGTTCAAGCAACCTGATTTGAAAAGTTTAAGAGACATCAGCAATCAAATGAAAACTATACAACGTGATAGTTTCTTTCACAAATATGGGAAGATCCTAAATCTGTTGGCAGTAAATGTGCAAGCAGGTGCCCTCACAGCATTGGCTCAGTATTATGATCCTCTTTTAAGATGTTTCACCTTTCAGGACTTTCAGTTGGCCCCAACATTAGAGGAATTTGAACGAATATTGGGTTACTCCCTAGAAAGAGGAAATCCTTATCGATATACTGGGCAACCACCGAAGTTGGACACAATTGCGGAAGTGTTGAAGATCGACATAAGAGAGTTGGCAAGTACAAAAGAGGAAAAAGGAGCTATTCATGGGTTTTCAAGAAAATATCTAGAGCAAAAGTGCCAAGATTTAGCCGATAAAAAAGAATGGAGTACTTTTATAGATGTTTTGGCCCTCATTATCTACGGTATTGTTATATTCCCAAACCTTGATAACTTTGTAGATTTTGCTGCCATAAATGTATTCTTAGCTTTTAACAAACATAAACAAAACCCAGTTCCCGCGATTCTAGCTGATGTATACTACTCTCTGCACATGCGACATGAGAAGAAGGGGGGAACAATTTTGTGTTGTGTTCCAGTGTTATATACTTGGTTTGTGTCTCACCTGTTCAAGAAAGGGTATCATGTTGGGGTTAAGAGCAATCGTGAATGGGCTCAGAGTATAGCTAGCCTTACTGGAGATAAAATTTCATGGTACTATAGAGAACAAGGGGTGGAAGAGGTAATATGCCGATGCGGAATTTCCAAATGTACCTCTCATGGGGACGAAAGGTTGTTGAGACAAACTCTCTATTTTAAAGTTTTGATGAAAATAAAACAAAGGTATTAAGAAATGTTAATTATGATCTAAATGTTATGTTTAATTAACTTGTGCTTTTGAGTGGAATTTAATTAAGAACAGAATCAAGCAAAGCAAAGCAGCAACAAGAAACTAAAACAGAGAAAGGCTACAGCCTCGAAAAAATTCATCACAGCATGTGTTTCAAAGTTTATCTACATCGTTAACCAAAATCTGCTCTGGAAATCATTCATACTTACAAGTACATGGCAAGGAACAAGTACAAATAATCCAGACTAAAAAAGGATATTTGATCGCAAGGATCAAAGTTCAACATGGACAAATCATGACGGCTTAAGAACTCCCAAAATTCAAATGTCAAGAAAAACTTGATCAAACTGGGTATATGACAAGACAAGAACAAAGGAATATACAGAACATCAAAACGGAACTCCAGGATGATTATTGAAGCACAAGAAGTTCAAATCAAACTGATAAAACCAAGACGTTATCATCGTCCGTTTTCTGCACATCAACAGCAGCCTTGCATCCTCTCTGTCAGTCTGCCATTCGATCAATCTTCTCCAACTCCTCTAGCTTCACTCAAGACTCAAGACAAATAATGGTACCATCCAAGATCATGAAGAATGTCAAAGAAAGGACAGAAGTGACTTTCAATACTTAAAACATCAAAAGTCAATAAAAGCTGTTTCAAGCAACATATTTTATTCTAAAAATATATGTTTTGGTCAAAGAAAGCATCGCCTCTCCAACAGCTATCTTCGTACATGCTCAGCCTATAAATAGAGGCCATTATCTCAGTCTCAGCAAGAATTCAAGTGCCCAAGTAATCAACATTATACAATCACACTTAAGCTTGAATGTCAAAACAGAGGAAACATTACTTTCGCATTCGCGAAACAACATTGCTGCTGCATTCATAATATCAGTTGCAGTTGTCATTGATACTCTGTAAAGATTATTCTCAAACAAGAGTTGAGCAATATCAGATTCTGTCAAATCAATCATTTGTAAAAACTCAACTATAAGAGTTTCATTATAGTTGTTTAAGATTGCCTCTATCAAGGTTAGATAGGTGTTGTGATTGCTTTCTGGTTGGGAAAAGTAATTAACGAAAGAAATAGATCAGTGTATTTATCTGGTGGTCGTAAGATTTAAGAAGGTTCTTCATTTAAACCACTTATGAAAAATCTACATGTGAGACGACTGGACGTAACCACGTTGGGTGAACCAGGATAAATCTGTGTGTGGTATTCTGGGCTTCTTTCTTCTCTTATTATCTGCATTAATCATTTGATATAAGCATATCACTAATTTTCTGCTTAAGGACGTTCTCTGTTTTTATAACATAAACAAGAACGTTCTCGTTTTCTGTTTTATAACCAAGATCATTCTTGAGTTATTTTCTTAAGTTTTAACAGGAATTTTTTAAAATGGCATATTACAATTCAAACCCCCCTTTTCTTGTAAATCAATATGTTACTTCAATTGTTGGCATCAGAGCTCGGTCTTCTAAAAAAAGTAAAAACACCTAACAAGTGTTAGAGAAAAGATCTAGAAGAATGTCGAAAGCAAAAATACAATTGTTAATGAGATCCTTCAAATGACTCCATTCTTTGATGGATCAGAACTATTATTTTTGAAAAACAAAATGCAGTTGTTCTTAAAATCGTCAGAACACAGGAATGTGCGCATCACACAGATGGAGATATTCACACCAAGTCGATCAAGACGACTTGATTCCTGCTTAAAAGAAGATTAAAGATTGAAACAACAGAAATTAAAGTAAGGACTTCCTAAATTAAAGCTCAATATTTTTATCATGTCTTTAAGCAGGGAAGAAAGTGAAAGGGGAGATGAATGCACAATGCAAAAGAAGTCTGGGATACATGCAAATCTCACATGAAGGACAAGCCATGTCAAAGAAACAAGAATAGACATGGTATAAGAAATTCGACGTTTGAAATGAAGAAGAGAATACATTGGATGAAATGTACTCAAGATTCACCACATTCAGTAAATTGAAATGCGTTCTCTTGGCAAAGCCATAATACTGTGCAAGACAGCAGATAAGAAAAATCATGAGTGGCTCCATATCATTTGAGACCATGGTGCACTATAGCCAAGGCCAAGAACCTTGAGTCACCTGTCTGAAGAACTAATTGGAACTCTAAGCAGCTCATGAGATAGTATTGCAAGAAGATAAACCAGTTCAAGAAAGGAAGGCAATAGCACTTGAAAGTCTCTCAAGAAAAATTCACAGTTCCAGTTGAAGAGGATCAGAAGAGAATGAACAAGGAGACTGCTGATGAAATCGCGCTTCCACTAGAAGAATTCAAAGAATGATGAGAAGAAGAGATCAAATCGAAAAGGGATTTCAAAACAGAATCCTAAACAATGAGATTGACAAGAGTCAAGTCACATGCTTTGATGCAACAAGTTGACATTACAAGGCAGAAGTCCATCAAACAAAAAAATCCACCAAAACGATTTCCCTTCAAAAAGAATCAATGATGCAACATGGATGATTCAGAGGAACAGAATACAGAAGAAGAGAGAAGAAAGCCAACATATGCTGATGCACAAACAGAGGAAGATGAGGTAATGAATTCTGAACCATGTCATTTATGTCAAAAATGGAATGCAATTGATAACTTGCTAATGACAAATCTCCTTATTCAAAAATTGTAGTTCTCTGAAAGACAGTTTATAAAGAGAAAGAAGAGAAGGAAAGAAATCAACTGAAAATAATTTGTTAAAAAAGATGATTTCTAAGAAGTGGAAAGAACAAGAGTTTTTGAAGTGAATGAATTTCAAGAACAGCGCGCTACAAACGGAGAACGTTCAACTCAAAAATGAAAATGAACTTCTCAAAACTGATTACGAACTTCATTAAAGCACTGAAACTTTCATAACATCGATGGGATTCAAATCGGATTTTTGATAAAGCTGGTCTTGGTTTCAATCAACTCAAAAACCAAACTTTATGAAAACTTCTTTGTCCCAGAAAGAAAGGAAGGAAAAATGCAAAACTAGATGCTCATATGTAGAAAACTTGGACTCTAGATTTGCATGCACTTTCAGGAAAAGGGAATGAAAAAATCAAAAGAAAAAGCTTTTAACATGAGAATCATCCTGTCAAGATTGTTTCAAAAAAACAGCAAAACGGAGAATGTTCTCCAGTTTGTTCCCAAACAGAGAAAGTCAAAGTTCAAGTTGAACGTTTCAAAACATCTGTTAAACAAAGTTCAACTGCTCTAAATCATATATTGCTAAACCATTTCAAAATCAACAAACAACACAGCTGTTTCAAAACAAGAAATGACATTCACCACTTAAAAATAACTCTCAAGGACCCAAAACAAGTGGGTTACCTAAAACTGGAATGATATCACCTGCAGGTTGTTTTCAAAAATACAAGAGAAGCCTTGGTCTGGAAGTGGCTGTTCAAGGCACATTGAACAGGAGATAGAATTGTTTCATAACCTTCAGCAAGAAGGATGGTGTTCGGTCACATTGGAAATGATGATCAAGCTCAATTTAAGGGAAATGGAACAATGGTAAGACAAACTCTGCTCAATATAAATGATGTCCCAATACGTGAAGGATTGAAACACATCTATTAAGCATAAGTCAGTTATGCGACAATGGTGCGAAGTCACTTTCCAGCCAAAGTATTGTGAAATCAAGATGGCCAGACTGGAAAACTTATGTTCTCTGGTAGCCGAAAGAAAATTATATGTGAACTATTGGATGAATTACTGATGAATCATGCTTTTATCAATCAATAAAGATAAAGGATCTGGCATAAAAGGGCTGGACATATCAGGCATGAAAATATTTCAAAAATCTCCAAACTTGATCTTGTTAGAGGTTTACCAAAACTTAATTTTGAGAAAGACAAATCTTGTGAAGCTTGTGAAAAGGTAAGCAAGTCAAGAGCAGCTTTCATACAAAAGATTTTGTATCAACAAATAGAATCTTGAACTACTTCACATAGATTTATTCGGGCCTGTCAAAACAACAAGCCTAGGAGGAATGAAGTATGCTTTGTTATTGTTGATGATTTCTCAAGATTTTACAGGGTTCTATTTTTAAAACAAAAAGATGATGCATTTGAATCATTTAAAACATTTTGTAAAAGGTGCAGAATGAAAAGGACATCCAGCATCATCTCTGTAAGGAGTGATCATGGAGGAGAATTCATAAATGCCTCATTCAAAAGCTTTTTGGATGAACTTGGTATATCTCACAATCTTTTCATGTTGCAAGACTCCACAACAAATGGAGTTGTTGAAAGAAAGAATAGAACCTACAAGAAATGGCAAGAACTATTTGAAGAATCAAATGTATGAAAGTTATTTTTGGCAGAAGCCCCATAAACACTTCTGCTATATCTTGATCGTGTATTATCAGAAAAATCATAACAAAAACTCGTACGAAATCTGGAAACAGAAAACCAAACATTTCTTACTTTCATATTTTTGGTTGTTACTGTTACATACTAAACAAAGATCCTATTGAAAATTTGATGCAAATCGATAAGCCATCTTTCTTGGATACTCAACGAATCTAAAGGTTATTAGAGTGTGTTCATTTAAGAATAAATGTTTGTGACAATTATATGCATTATATTGTTGATGAGTTGATGATCTAGATTTATAAGTAAAGATGAGAGAAGAAACTCAAAATGAAACAGAGGAAACAAGTCTGCAGAAAACAAGATTGGAAAAACAATCTCCGTTTCATCTCCACCAAAAAGCCTGGAAAACCATGTGAGATCATCCTCAAACTCAGATCATTGGAGACACAGCTGATGGAATCCGAACCAGAAGATCATTTCAAAATGATGACGACAGCATGGCAATGATATCTCAGTATGAACCAAAGTCAATCAAAGATGCTATTACTGATCAATCTTGGATTAACGCCATGAGGAAGAACTTCTACAGTTTGAGAAAAATGAAGTTTGGACTCTAGTACCAGATCCTTTAGATCAAACTGTTATTGGCACTCGATGGGTATTCAGACAAGCTTGATGAAGAAGGTAAGGTCGTGAGAAACAAAGCAGATTAGTAGCTCAAGCTACAATCAACAAGAAGGTATAGACTATGAGAAACTTTGCTCCAGTTGCAAGGTTAGAAGCTATTCGAATACTTCTTGCATATGCATCTCATAAACTCATCAAACTGTTTCAAATGGATGTGAAAAGTGCTTTCTTAAATGTTTTTTTAAATGAACAGTGTATGTAAAACAGCCCCAGATTTGAAAACTTGAAGCAAAACCACTCATGTTTGCAAACTTACCAAAGCTCTTTATGGTAACAAGCACCAAGCGGCATGGTATGAAAGACTGAGTTCATTTCTGATCGAGAACAATTTTCAAGAGGAAAAATCGATACTACTTTATTCAGAAAACTGAAGGAAATGATACTCATTGTTCAAGTATATTGTGGATGATATCATTTTTTCAACTAATGAATCTATGTGAAGATTTCTAAAACTTATGCAAAGTGAATTTGAATGAGCATGATGGGGAATTAAGATATTTTCTTGGTTTACAATCAAACAATACGAAAAAGCATTTTTGTTTGTCAAGAAAAATATTCATAAAGATCTGTTGATCCAATATAAAATGATGAGTCAAAATTATGACACTCATGCATCCATCCACTTCCTTAGAAAGATGAAAATGGCAAATCTGTCTCGAAAAAAGAATATCGTGGAATGATCGGTTCTCTGCTATAATCTAACTGCTAGCAGACCAGATATTGTGTTTGCATAGGATTATGTGCTCGATTTCAATCAGCGCAAAAAGATCCCGCTAAATGCTGTTAAACGCATATTTAGATATCTCGTTGGAACAACTAATCTTGGTCTTTGGTATAGAAAAGGTTCCCATTTTGATATTATAGCATACTGTGATGCTGATGTATGCTTGGAGACAAAGTTGAAAGAAAAGCACAAGTGGAGCATGTCAGTTCCTAGTGAAGCTTATCAGTTGGTCATGCAGAAAACAAGAACACCATAGCACTATCACAACTGAGGCTGAATATGTGTCAGCTGCAAACTGTGTTTCACAAGTTTTGTGGATCAAGAACCAACTTCAAAGATTACTCTGTAAGCTATTCAATATTTCAATTTATTGTGATAATACAAGTGCTATTAATCTGTCTAAAATCCTATTCAGCATTTCTAGATCAAAGCATATTGAGATAAACATCATTTTATTCGTGATCATTCAATAAAGAAAGACGTTGATTGATCTTCGTGATACTCAAAATCAACTTGCTGACATTTTCACGGCAAGCTCTTGTGGAGGATGTTTTAATTCAAGTCAAAGAAAAACTGAGAATCATGAAAAATCCAGAAAATTCTGGTTGAAATCTGCTTCTGCAGAAAACGGAGATCGGTTTATCAGTCTCCGTTCGCGATCATCATTCTCCGTTCCTGGGAAAAGCAAACATCTGCTTTTCCTCTCAAAAGTAAAAAGGGAATCTTGGCATTTATTACACGTGCCTCTTTAATGTGTCTGGTGTTAGCATGCTACACATACTCTCTCCAATCCCCCAAAATGCTTTTCCCTTTTTCTAGGTACACTCACATTACTACTCACCTTTTCTCCCTATCCCTAAGTCAGGAAATGCTCCTCTTCCCACCTCCTTTTCCCCAAAAGCCATGGGAGTCATCTCTCTTTCTCTATATACATTCACTGTTCATCTTCTGTCATCATCTCCTCCCAAGAACAACAAAATGGGCTCGAACCAACAGCTGCACGAAAAATGCTCCATCTGTACACCACCCTCTCATCGTCATCATACCAATCCAGAGAGCGTTCTCGCTCTCACCACTCGCCCTTCACCACCCACCATTTCTGCCTCTCCATCTCCTCAAAACATCAAGAAGTTCTAAATCTCATGTCTGTCACTTTTCTCCACCACTATACACTCGACCTACACCAAACACGGCTCAGTTGCTCTCATTCTTCGCACCAGAATCACCCTCCACACCGCCCAATGCGCGTTCCAGTCTGGCATTGGAACATCAAGTCCATGAACCCTAATCCTTACTACTTTATATTTCAGACTCTGAGAGTGAGACTCTCCTGAATCGTGTCTCCGAGAGAACAATCAACACATCTGAACCGATGCTACCAGTACAACTCCTCCACCACAACATCCCACAAGACTACTAACCTTCGACACCTCAAAATCGGCTTCTCTCTTTGAACCTTCACCCAACTCCTCCTATCAAAAACGGAGATCGTTAAATGACATGTTTCTCCTTCTCGCAACCAACAGAACCACTCTCTCAACCAAAACCTCCATCTAAACCCATGAGAACCAAAACACAATCACTATTGCTTCAGTTTCTTGCTCGAAAAATCTCCCAAATCCTCAAGAAAGAAAACGCTTGCCCCAAACAAAACCTAAAAAACAGTCAAAACCAATTTCTCCAGAACAAGAACGTTCTCAATGTCCTTCACAAGAAGTTCACCACACAAACTTCTCCAAACTGCCCCTCCACCAAATCTTCTTCCCACAAGGGACTTCCAAACGATCTTCCCCCATATCCACATCCTCTGATCTGAACCATCTCCCCAACTAAGAAACCAAAACAGATGCACTCTTAATCTCCCTTGCCAAAATCAAAAACTCTTCAAAGAAAAATGGGCTCAAACGCCCATTGGGATAGGAGAATTTTTATTTTTTTGATAATCTGTTGTGAATGGCAATGCTGTTCAGACCATACGATTGCTCTTGGATGGACCTCTTCTTAAAGATCTCTGATCCTCTTCCCAGAAGTCGTTCGTGCCTTCTATTGCAACGCAAAACTTTGCTGACAAATCTCTCTTTTATCTCAAAAATAAAAGGAGTAGACAATCAAATTTGACTCCAGACATTTTGGCCAAATCTCTACTCACTTCAACAGAAGGGCCACTGTCTTATGGTGACAATGTATGCAGCTCTAGGTCTTAGAAAAGACAGATGTCAGGCTGAACTTTTTGAAGAAAACTCACACGTTATTTAGCTACTTACTTAAAGCCTCCTTAAAGTCTTCACAATAATGTGTCACATACTGCTACTCACACTGTGGAAGTCAGAGTACGTTCTGATAATGACGCTTGCTCATCATCATCTGTAAACTGCTAGAGATTGAACTTACTCATGTCATTCTCCAGCACATATCTGTGCAGGCCCCAAAAGATTACAAAAGAATACTGTGCCTTATGGCATGGTCCTGACTAAAACTTCAGGCATTTTGAGTATTCTTTGATCTGAAAAATCCTGATCAAAATTTCAATTTCCACAAAAAAATTTATCGTCACAGCCAAACCTGCCTCTGCTCCAACAACTACTCTCGCATCCTGTCGTTATCTCTCAAAGAAGAATAGCGGAGACGACCTTCCAGAAAGTCTATTTCTTTCTTCTTCTTCTAATACTGATCCCAAGGAAAATCTCAGACAACTCCTTACACCAGAACGTTCTCCACCTCTCCAGAACGTTCCCCAGACATATCCCATCACATCCATCTTTCGCTCAACTATCTGGCGCTATCCTCACATATTCCCTCTTCTCTCAACACCTCTCACTGCCTACACACTAACTTTAGTACTTCCTATCAATCCTCTTCTGTCCACCATGTCTCCACTATTTGTTTCACCACAGAAAACCAGTTCTTTCCATTTTTGGAATAAGTCAGTTTTTGAACCTTCCCACTCTGCTGACCACTCTACGTCATCTGTGGCCCTCTACCATCAATTTCATCTTCTTTTGCCATCTCTCCCCATCCTTATCTGCCATGCCTATTCCTCCAACTCATTGTCGCTCCTCTTCTCACCCTCCGCTCACATTCCCTCCACTGACACCTTTAACCTGCACCCTCAAACTTGATATCATGGCGCTTCCAGATCATCATCACAAGACAATTCAGCATATCAAGAGACTGGCTACTACTCAGAACATTGGATGGCTATCATCTTGCTCCCCAGCTGGAATATCCACCTTCCGCTCCTCATCGGTGCCTCCCTTTCTCAGATTCCTCACTGCTGGAAAATCCTCCTCCTCCGAAGGATCTTCTCCCTCCCTAGCACTTAGGTCTATCCCTGTGTTCTTTTGGATGACAAGGGGAGAATTAAGTTTAGATTTTCTTTTACTGTTCCCTTGTTGTCTGCATTTATTTGTATCGTTGCCAAAATTAATGAACTTGTGTTATCTTAATGAAACTCCTTCTGATTGCATTTAAAAAAGTTTTATCTTATGTTGAATTAACAAATGCAACAAATTGAGGGGGAGCTTGTTACAGCTCTTTATAATAGAATCAAATTAAAAATCTAAATTAACATGTTTGTCATCATCAAAAAGGGGAGATTGTTGAGACAAACTCTCTATTTTAAAGTTTTGATGAAATAAACAAAGGTTAATTAAGAATGTTAATTATGATTCTAAATGTTATGTTAATTTAACTTGTGCTTTTGAGTGATTTAATTAAGAACAGAATCAACGCAAAAGCAAAAGCAGCAACAAGAACACTAAAAACAGAGAAAGAGTACAGCCTCGAAAAAATTCATCACAGCATGTTGTTCAAAGTTTTATCTACATCGTTAACAAAGAATCTGCTCTGGAAATCATTCATATCTTACAAGTACATGGCAAGGAACAAGTACAAATAATCCAGACTAAAAAAGGATATTTGATCGCAAAGATCAAAGAGTTCAAACATGGACAAAAGTCATGACGGCTTAAGAACTCCAAAATTCAAATGTCAAGAAAACTTGATCAAACTGGGTATATGACAAGACAAGAACAAAGAAATACAGAACATTCAAAACGGAAACTCCAGAATGATTATGAAGCTAAGAACGTTCAAACTGATAAAACAAGAACGTTAATCATTTCTCCGTTTTCTGCACATCAACAGCAGCCTTGATTCCCTCTCTGTTTCAGTCTGCAATTCGATTTCAAATCTTCTCCAAGCCTCCTCTAGCTTCACTCAGACTCAAGACAATAATGTACCATCCAAGATCAATGAAGAAATGTCAAAGAAAGGACAGAAGTGCCTTCCAATACTAAAAACATCAAAAGTCAAAAGCTGTTTTCAAGCAACATTATTTTCTAAAAATAATGTTTTGGTCAAAAAGCATGGCCTCTCCACAGCTATTTCGTACATCTCCAGCCTATAAATAGAAGGCCATTATCTAGTTCTCAGCAAGAAATTCAAGTGCCAAGTAATCAACATTATACAATCACACTTAAGCTTGAAATTCTGCAAAACAGAGGAAACATTACTTTTGCAAATTCGCGAAACACCATTGCTGCTCATTCATATATCAGTTGCGAAGTTGTCATTAGATACTCTGTAAAGAATCTATTCTCAAACAAGAGTTGAGCAAATAGCAATTCTGTCAAATCATCATTTGTAAAAACACTCAAACTATAAGAGTTCATTATAGTTTGTTTAAGATTGTTCTATCAAGGTTAGTAGGTGTTGTGATTGCTTTCTGGTGGAAAGTAATTAGAAGAAATAGATCAAGGTTGATTTATTCTAGGTGTGTAAGATTTAAGAAGGTTCTTCATTTTAAACACTTAGTGAAATCTCACAGTGTGAGGATGACGTAAGCCCACGTGGGTGAAACCAGGATACAATCTGTGTGTGTATTCTCCTTCCTTTTCTTCTTCTTTATTATTCGGCATTAATCATTTGATATAAAGCATACAATTAATTTTCTGCTAATTAAAGAACGTTCTCTGTTTTTATAACATAACCAAGAAGTTTCTCACGTTTTCTGTTTTATAACCAGATCATCTTGAGTTATCTTCTTAATGTTTTAACAGGAATCTAAAAGGCATATTTACAATTCAAACCCCCCTTTCTTGTAATCAATATTGTTACTTCAAGATGTATTAATTAAGCAATCCAATGATAGCTCTGAGACAACTTCGGTTACCGCCCATGTTGGATAAACAGATGATAAGTCATTGAGCGCTTTTGTTTTGCACAATACGGGTATAGTAGATCCAACCATCTGTTAGAAGGATAAGTCGAGCTTGGGATCAATCATTAGAAAAGGAAAGGTACTCGGATGTAGAGGTTGCAACACAAAGGAACCTTATCAACAATGGGTAAAGAAAAGAGTCCAAGAATTAAGTGCCTTTTCCACAGTGCACCCTCAAATGATCAGGGAAATGCCCGAACCTATTCTTGTTGCCAATGAAGAGATAGAAGAGCTCAAAGATCATCATTGCTCAAATCTGAAGAGGAGAAAAAAGAGCTACAAGCGAGTTAGAAAACAGTCTCCCAGAGACGAGACAACTTAAGATCAGAAAACACTTGTAAGAGTCAGTTTATCGAGAGAAGCAAGCAGAGGTTGAAAGTTGAAAAAGGAATAAACTTGACATACAAGATTGTTTAAGAGGCGCAAATGAAAGTTAGATGTGCGAAGGCAAGAAAGGAATGCAGCTATTGAAGAAGCTATATGTGGAAGCAATTGTGGACAAATCAACAAGCTCTGAGAAGAACATAAAAAATGAGTTTGAGATTAAAGAAACAACTGAAGAAATGGGTAGATCAATATAGAATCAAGTTAAGGAATGAGAGGCAACAGAAGGAAGAATATCGAAGAATTACTCTCAAAACACCAAAGATGCACTAAAAGCAGAAATGGAAGCTTCTAGTAGTTGAAGAATACATTGATTATCAGGAAAAAATCTACATGACTTGAAGGATGAAACCATATACTGGATGAGCGTTTCATGGTGTTGCTTGGGCATTGAAAGAACAAGAGATTTATAAAGATTGAAGATAAGGCAAGCATTGGAAAGATTGCTTTTCGAAATTGCAATGCTAGCTAATCAGGGCGATCATAAAATTTCCAAAACATGCTAGAGAATTGATGCAGTAATGCATCCTCACACTCCAATCCAAGGTCTACAAGTTCGTCGAAATATTGCAAACATTTAGTAGAAGACTTGGAGGAAGATTCGGTTGTCTCTTGAAAAATGATTGAAATAACAATAGTCGATGTAGCTTTTAATTTAAGCAAATGTACTTTTCTATCATAAGTCATTTGCTATTTTGTTTATCATTCTCATATTTTCTTTTCATTATAATTCGTGCAAGACTTATGAT
>PGTU02007656.1:0-11838 GCA_002896215.2 Cicer echinospermum
TACAAATGTTTATTACGAATAAAAAGTGAAGAGTATATCAAAAGTTGTTCCAAAAAGTAAATTTATTGTATTTGAGTCTTAGAAAACGATGCAAAATTTGAATTAAATAAATTGTCGTTTTTATCTTTAAATTCTCATAATGGTTAAAAATGACGAAAATGATATTAATTATTTATTTGTATTTCCTATATTGATAGTTGATATAAAAGAGGATTAATTGATATATAATTGAAAAAAAAAGGTAATTTGAATTTTTATTTATTAATAAGGATTATTTTAAAAAATAAATTCAAAATACTAATAAGTTTGGTGATCAATTGAACAAAAATTACATGTATAATGAAACATACACACACAATCAAATCCAATCAAAATGGTATGAGAATAAGAAGAAAGATTATCCATTTATTTTATTTTATTTAGAATAAAAGCTACAAAATGAAACCCGAAGAAAAGTAAAGTAGAATTCTTGGTTGATCCCAAACTTCCCTTTTTTCCCCAGTTATTGTTATCCAGCTGTTTGATAATAGCATCGTTCCTCGCTGACCAAAAACCGTCGATGGCTTACTGCTCCTTCCTTGTTCAATTATATAAGAAGAAGATTATAATATGTGCCCCATCATGTCAGAACCATGCTTATAATAGTGGCCCAGCCTGTGATATATTACCATTTTGTTTCCAAAGTTAGTACAATCGACCAGGTGTCCTCTTCGAATAGCGATCCACCTATAAGAGAGCATTCAATGATTAATTTTGTGAGTAGGTGTCAAATTATGACTAGTGAAAGAATAATAGTGTGAGTAAAGGATTACACTCACTTCTAGCACCTGAACTGTTGAAATATTAAACACACAACTAGTAAAACATCGAAAAGCACTGAATGACAAAGCTGATACACTCACAATATAATTCAATTTTTGGACTAATAATTTGGACAATAGGTGTTTTCATGGGTGACTCAACAGGATAATGTTAGGATCTTTGACAGCATTTTTGTAGGTACAACTTTAATATAGTTTTTATCGTTTTTTTAATAATCTTTCACCTCCTAGATAATTAAATCGATACATAGAATCTTTCTTTTAGTTTCCTTCTTCATTAAGTAGGTTATTGTTCTGGCAAGTGTCCTCTTTTCTTAGGCTGTTCTCGTGGCTTGGGTGATGTTTCTATATTGTGCCTTTTGAAAAGAAAAAAGTTCATGGTCTGTAGTGTAGTCCACCGGGTAGGTTATTTTACTTCTTCAACGAAGTTACTCGAGAAATATGTGTACTAAAGAAACTGTTCTGTTGTCGAAATTTTTTAAAATCTTTATCCAATTTTATTTTTATATATTCAAATTTTATAAATATATTTATGTATATTTTGTCATTCAATATTATTAAATTTATAATTTTTAAAGGTTACAAATCTATAAAAAGTCCTTTAAAAACTTGATTGTAACCAATATATTTTAAAATCTCCAATTCAATACATCCAAAAGTTTTTTTATTTAAAATTATTTATTTCTGACAAATTGATATAGATAGAATTAACACTTAAATAATAAGTTGAAAGTATCATTTCAAATTAAAGAGTACAAAAATAATATTATAAAACAATATAAGATTAATATAAAAAAAATTATATTAACTTAAAATAAATTGTCATTATTAATCAGTATTATTTCATAATGATTAAAATGAGGAAAACATGTTAATTTTACTTGTTTCATTTTTTATGATAGAAAAATATAGATGATATATTAATTTTTAAAAAAACTGGTAATATAGAGATTTTTTTACTTAAAAAAAATTCTGAAATTCTAAGCGACAACCAGTTATATGGGTAATGCAGCATCCATGCCATGTTTAAGATTTTTCTTATCTTTATTGATGTTGTTAGAAAAGAAATATGAGAGTTTATTTAAAGATTTAAGTTATAAATTTTGATGAAATTGCGTTATATTGAGGATGGTAATAATTTTATGGGTTTGTTTGAAATTTTTAATTAACTATTTGAATTTTTGCAAAAAATAAGGATATCATTATTGACATTATAAACATAAAAGATCAAATGTCACTTAAAATTAAAATAAATGACTAAATCAGAAAAAAAAAATAAAAAACTAAAACATTAGCTGACTTAAGTTAAAGGGACCATGAATGATATTTCGTCAAAAAAATATTTATTTATTAATAATCGAATTAATAGATTAAAATTAACTAAATATATTATGCCAATTTTAGAGATTTCTTTTATACCCCCATTAAATTAAATGAACCAAAAATATATTAAATTGTTTTAAGAGAAAATAAGACATGTCATTTAAGTGTAATTTTTTTTCCATTAACAACCATTAGAGTAATGTATTTTGTCACATTAGGTTACTGAATCTCATTTTTTTGATAAAATAGATCATTTCATTTTGATAATGCGAGTGTAAAATTATTTTATATTAAATATATATATTCTTTAAATATTAAGATTTAAAAAATTATTTTCAATGTATTTATTTCAATCATAAATAAACAATGTGTTTTTAATAATTTTTATTAATAATACTAGATCCACAAAAAAATACAATGATGGACGCATCCATTGTTGAGATCCTATTAAAAAAATTTAAATTCATAAGAACAACAAAATAAATATTTCAAATATAAGGTCCGATAAATTCTTACTAAACAAAAATTCCGATAATATGTTAAGTTTTGACTCATTAGTTGAAGGTCAGAAAACTGATACACTCACCGGATTTCTGGCACCTGAACTTGTTGAAATATTCAAACACACAACAAGTAGCTTACTAACATCGATTAAAAACACTGAATTTGATATTTTAATTTTATTGGGTTATTTCACTTCACAATATAATCATTTTTGGATGGGACTGTATATATAGGAAGCATGCTATCATCTTACAATCATTTATGTTAAAAGATATGGAAAAATTTAAATGTATTTTGACTCAAATATAGTTTAAATGTTATAAATATTTATTCCATGTAATATTTATCAAAAAAAATTCTTATCAATGACAAATATTTGTTCCATGATCTTTTTATATATAGGTCATACTAACAAGTGCCATAAGGGAAACTTGTTAATGGAACATAAAAAGAAATAAAAAAATAAGTTTTTTAGTGAAAAGATCTACTTTTATCATGTATTTTACTATTCTTAAAGTTTGAATAACACCACTTCAAATATTTTTTATCTACAAGTTTTTCGCTTTAACAAGTGTTCTAGAATGCATCTTGTTGAACATTTCCTTTTTTTATTTATATCTAAAAAGTATTTAAATGTATTTATTTCAACCATGTAAATAAACAATGTTTTAATTATTCTTTTATTTAACTAATACTAGATCCACACAATAATACCAATGATGGATGCATCCATGTGAGATCCTATAAAACTGTATAAATTCAATAAGAACAACAAAAAAAATGTTACAATATAAGGTCCGATAAATTCTTAATAACAAAATTCCGTGTTCACACATGGTGAAGCGTCGTTGATTATTATGTATGTAACAAAAACATATAATTAAAATACCCATTCAAATCCATTCAATCCATTAAAATACCCATTATGCAAATATAATTTTATTTTTAAAATACCCATTCAATCCAATTTCTGTTATAAATTGTAACATCTTTAAAACATAAGCCTTTTTGAAACAAAAAACCAAATATATTAAATTATAACATTTTTTTAACCTAATATTAACCTTAAATATCATCTCAGAGCTCATTAAAAATAACCTACCCACTTGTGTCTTTTTCTTCATCGTTTTCTCATCGACGACGACCAAGTCAATCACGAACTCGTGTATGCAAACGACGACACTTGGGTTAGAAGATGGATTTTCTGTTAGATTTTTCGATGGGCAAGTTTGAGGGATTTAGTATTGGTATCACATATGGGTATGATCATGTGGTTCTGTGATTGATGTTGACAAATGGCGTTATTTTGAAAGACTTAGGTTATCATAAACTTAAGTATAGGTTATCGCTGGAAAAAGAATGAAGATAGAAACTTTAAAAGATAGTGACGATAAAGATGTAACTGAGGTTTGGTGAACATGCTCTGAAAATGAATTGCAAAGCTAATTATATATTGAGCACTCTATAAAAGGGTTGGTTGGGTCAAAACTGTGATTAAAGTTGGGGCAGTATTTCTGGGATTAATGTTACTGACGAATTGATGTGGATGATGCGAAAGTGTTAGTGACGAATGCAAAATGAAGTTGATGGTGTTAATTTTGTTGATAGTGAGATGAGAGAGCACTTGACTTGGATGATGATTTTGGTGTTGATTACAACACTATGATCATTTTGTTGATCATATAATGTTGAAATACATGCTTTATACTATGGTAAACCATATAGATTGAAGACTACTGTAATAAGTTCAATCCAAGAAAAAAAAACTAAGAACACTAAGATTGCTTCTTGTGTTGGACAATTATATTTCGAATATTGAAATGGAGTATGCTTAGTCACTCAAGAGCTAGATAATAGTGACCTTGGTTTTGATTCATATAAAGAAATGGACGAAAGTATGATCAGTTTAGGGTTGAGAAAGCTAAACAAGATTTCAAATTCAAATTGGGACTAGAGTTTAAATCACTTGTTGTGTTAAGGATCAAATAAGAGAAAAGTCTATATATACATGGGAAAAGAATAAGCTTGTAAAGAATGACATCGCAAGAGTAAGGTCATATGCACGACTAAATATGAGTTCTTAACACTTGTAAGTAAAGTGGGGGTAAAAGCACAACTTTCAGAAGAAGCTAAACACAAATTTCAAATTCAAATTGGACTAGAGTTTAAATCACTTTACGAGTTTTAAGGATAACAATCAAAGAATAGTCTATATTAAAAGGAGAAGGAAATCAAACTTGTAAAGATGATAGCGCAAGAGTAATGGTCATATCAAGGCTAATTGTGGGTTCTTAGCACTTGTAAGTAAGTGGGAGAAAGTCACACTTTCATAATGAAGAAATGGTTGCAGTGATCATAAATGTGGTCGGATTTTGAATAGTAATTCGAAAAAATTCTAAGTAGATTGCTAAAATATGTGGGAGGATAAGTTGATCAGTTTGGACAATATGAAGATTCGTGAAATCATTTCAAACATTTGAACGACATATGATGTCGCCTAAAAAAAAGTATGGGGAACACTTCTAATTGATGTTGGTAGGGATTTAAATGATCAATAATTTCCCTTAGTTTCGGGGTGTTGAAACTGAGATTAAGGAGTCTTGGAAAACCTCCATAACTTTAATATGATGTTGATCGTGAATTTGTTGCCCTTGCTGCTGCATTTGAGGCTTCTAAAATTGCTAAAGCTATTGCGTCTGCATTTGCATTACGGGTGGGAATAGGCCATATCAGGCCATACTTTAAAAGGCCTGAGTCTAGCATACGATTAATTTTATAGGCCTAAGTCTGATCTACGACCTATATAGGCTTTTTTAATTTTACTGGTCTGAAATTCTATTTAAAAGCCTTATTAACATTAAAAACATTTAAATATTATATTTTACATATCTATATCAATTAAACAAAAAATAATTTTCTAACAAAATGATTTTAAAAAAATTTGAAGCAAACACTATTTGAACCCTACAAAATGATATTTGGTTTGAAAAAACAAATTTTTTTCTGAAACAAATGCAGCCCATTATTACCTCTAAAAAATATAGAACAACTACTGAGTTAATT
The DNA here is from genome assembly GCA_002896215.2 of Cicer echinospermum. Lineage (NCBI taxonomy): Eukaryota > Viridiplantae > Streptophyta > Magnoliopsida > Fabales > Fabaceae > Cicer > Cicer echinospermum. The sequence goes on from PGTU02007656.1 coordinate 5,712, forward strand.
GTCTAAATTGGAACGAGTATCTGTGACACCCTAAATCCCAAAATCATATATATAATAATTTATATCAATATTCCTATAAAAATATGCAACGAAATTATTTCCAATAAAATAAATTCATTTTTTTAACTTAGGATATCACGTTTCTAAAAAATAAAAATAAAAACAAAAACTTTAAACTTATTTTATTCATTAAAATAGTGCAATCTCGATAAGCTTGATTTAAGTATAATTACTTGATTTAATTTCTAAAACTTACTAGTACTTTCTAAGGTTTCAGATATTTGATTTCAAATTAAATAAGTAAAATACAAATTATAAATCTTATTCCGGTATCACCTATAAGAGCGGGGTTTCTCCCAAACTTGAACTTCAAGACTCATTAACTGTAATAACTACGATTTCGCAAACGCAGGGTCCAGCCAGTCAAACATAAACAACGAAGGAGGTGAGTCTCGAAATCCGGATGACAATATAATATAAGTAAGAAGAACAGCGCAAACAATCATAATAGAACCATATCATTACACAATATTCCATCAAGAAAATATCACATTAAAATGTCAAATCAGTCAAAGAAAATCAATAGATTTCACTGTAACATCAAATTATCCAAGAGAAATTATCACCACACATGATACATTTAATATACAACAAAACAATTAAATAAAATGCAATGTTATGCATGAGCTTAGACTCTATTTTACAATGTGGTACCATTCTAACTCTGAAGTATTTGGTTAGGAGGCTTGACACTATGCCACCATCCTGGTGGACGGACAATTCAAATTGGCTCTGTCCTCATAGATCCATCAACTCAACCCGAGACAATATACGTGACAGTCGAGGTAACGTGTGTTGCGTGGTAGCTCCGACATTTGAGGTTTCAAGAGCACTTTAAATGTAATACAAAATAAGAATTTTTACTAACCAGTGTGTTGCAGATAATAGTTAAAAATCATAATAAAAAAAATTGTCTTTGATATCACATTTAAATTACTGAATTGTAAAGTAAAAAATTAACTTAAAATATATTATTTTTTTTTGTAATTTTTTTAATTGTATCAATTAACTAATATTATTTGCATTATTTTCAATGCAATATTTTTCCTATATATATAATATATATATATATATATGACATTGAAAATGAATCAATACTAATAGGATATTTTGATAAAATTAGTATTATTTATTTTTATTTATATTTTTTTTTAATATATGTGAAATGATCAGATTACCCAATTATCAGACTAATAGGGAAATGCTAACTAGAAAATAGCAACGGGCAGACGGGGGTCGATTAGGCCTCATCTATCCTTACATCAGACTAATCGGGAAAAATCTGTACCCGCTCCATTTTTTAAAGTGTTGTAAAATTTAGACCTACATTACCGCCGACCAACGAGGTTCGGGTTTCTTGTTTCACAAACCTACACCTTCATATATTTAAAATTATATTTAAAAATATATCTATTATAAGTAATATATAATAAAATTAAAACATATTTTTTCTATTAGATTAGATTATAATTTTTTTTATATTAAAAAAATAGTAAGTATATTAACATGTACACGTATTTTAAAATAAAATTATTATATTAACAGTGTGAATTTGAGTGCGGGGTGGATATCAACACTCTCAAACCCGTCCCTGCACATGAATATTAATTTTAGAAAAAACACGCATCTGCACGCAAATGCTCTCAAGTCACTTGTTAAAAATCCAAATGTAGAAGAAAAAAAATTTAAAAGTTGTGTAATTCAAACTTTAAATCAAAAAAGTAAAATTTTTTCAATTAACTTTTTTATTTATTTTACTTTTTATATTATTAACAAGTGCCTTAGAACTTAAATGTGTCCTTAGGCACTTAAATAGAGTGAAATTGTAACATATTTATTAATTGTAGTTAAATAGATAATAAAAAATTAACAAAGAAATATATTACCATACAATTCCGCGTCATTGGCATGATACGTTCACTTTTCACTGAGTACTAACATTGCGCTCTCACACCAAAGGACGCTTCATTGATATTTTACATATAGTTCGTTCAAATTTTAAGCAAAAATATATAATTATATATATTAAATTACAAATATTTATTACGAATAAAAAGTGAAGAGTATATCAAAGTTGTTCCAAAAAGTAAAATTATTGTATTTGAGTCTTAGAAAACGGTGCAAAATTTGAATTAAATAAATTGTCGTTTTTTATCTTTAAAATTCTCATAATGGTTAAAAATGACGAAAAATAATATTAATTATTTATTTGTATTCCTATATTGATAGTTGATATAAAAGAGGATTAATTGATATATAATTGAAAAAAAAAGGTAATTTGAATTTTTATTTATTAAAAAAAGGATTATTTTAAAAAAATAATTCAAAATACTAATAAGTTTGGTGATCAATTGAACAAAAATTACATGTATAATGAAACATACACACCACAATCAAATCCAATCAAAATCGTATGAGAATAAGAAGAAAGATTATCCATTTATTTTATTTTATTTAGAATAAAAGCCTACAAAATGAAACCCGAAGAAAAGTAAAGTAGAATTCTTGGTTGATCCCAAACTTCCCTTTTTTCCCAGTTATGTTATCACAGCTGTGATATATAGCATCGTTCTCGGCTGACCAAAAACACGTGGATGGCTTACTGCTCTCTTCCTTGTCCAATTTATATAAGAAGAAGATTATAATATGTGGCCCATCATGTAGAACAATTTGCTTTAATATGTGGCCCAGTGTGATATATTACATTTTTTGTTTCCAAGTTAGTTACAATCGACCAAGGCTTTCCTGCTTCTAATAGGCGATCAACATTGTAAGAGGAGCATTCAATGATTAATTTTTGTGAGTCAGGTGTAAATATTGACTATTGACAGAGATAATATGTTGAGTTTTGACTCATTTAGGTGACTCATAAAGTGATACACTCAAATTTAACATAGGTGTTTTCATGGTGACTCAATGGAGAATTGTTAGGTTTTGACACATATTTGTAAGTTGTACAATTAATAGATTTTTATCTTTTTTTTTTTTAATAATCTTTCACCTCTAGATACTTAATTGATACATAGAATTTTCTTTTAGTTTCCTTCTTCATTAAGTAGGTTATTGTTTCTGGCAGTGTTCTCTTTTTTTCTTAGGTGCTTTTCTCGTGGTTGGGTGATTGTTCTATATTGTGCTTGAAAAGAAAAAGTTCAATGTTGTAGTGTAGTCACCGGGTAGGTTATTTACTTCTTCACGAAGTTACTTGAGAAATATGTCACTAAGAAACTGTTTTGTTGTCGAAATTTTTTAAAATCTTTATCAATTTTATTTTTATATATTCAAATTTTATAATATATTTATAATATTTTGTCATTCAATATAAAATATTAATTTTTTTAAAGTTACAAATCTATTAAAAAGTCTTTAAAAAACTTGATTGTAACCAATAATATTTTAAAATCTCAATTCAATACATCCAAAAGTTTTTTATTTAAAATATTTTAATTCTGACAAATTGATATAGATAGAAATTAAACACTTAAAATAATAAGTTGAAAGTATCATTTCAAATTAAAGAGTACAAAATATTTATAAAAAATATTCAGATTATATAAAAAAATTATATAACTTAAATAAATTGTCATTTTTTATCAGTATATTTAAGTAATGATTAAAAATGAGGAAAACAATGTTAATATTTATTTGTGTTTTCATTTTTTATTGATAAAAAATAATAGATTGATATTAATTTTTAAAAAAACATGGTAATTTAGATATATTTTTACTTAAAAAAATTTCTGAATTCTAATGAGACACCATTTATGTGGGTATGCAATCTGTGCCATGTTAAGATTTTTCTTATCTTTATTTGATGTTGTTAGAGAAGAAAATACGAGTTATTTAAAGATTTAAGTTTAATTTGATGAAATTGCATTATATTGAGGATGATAATTAATTTTATGGGTTTTGTTTAAAATTTTTGATTATATTTTTTGAATTTTCTGCAAGAATAAGGATAATACATTATTGACATTTAAACATAAAAGATCAAATTGTCACTTAAAATTAAAATAAATAACTAAATCTGGGAAAAAAAATAAAAACTAAAACATTAGCTAACATTAATTAAGGAACCATGGGATGATATTTCGTCAAAAGAATATTATTTTATTAAATAATCGAAATTAATAGATTTAAATAACTAATATATTATTAAATCAATTTAGTATTATCGACTTTCAAAAAATTTAATTGAACATCAACTTTAACTTTTAATTTTTTTTATAAAATATGACTATAAGTAACAATGTTATATTAGAAATTAAGTATTTAGAGTAGATATGTAAGTATATTGAAAGTAGTTTTACTAGTGTAAAGAAAATTTGACTTAAAAATAATATATCACACATTTACTTAAACAATAAATTTAAAATTTGGGATTTTTTTTTAGAGATTTCTTTATACCCCCATTAAATTAATAACCGAAATATTTAAATTGTTTTAAGAAAATAAGACATGTATTAAGTGTAATTTTTTTTTCATTAACATCCATTAGAGTATGTATTTTGTCACATTAGGTTACTGAATCTCATGTTTTTGATAAATAGATAATTTCTATTGATAATGCGAGTGTAAAATTATTTTATATTAAATATATATATTCTTTAAATTTAAGATAAAAATTATTTCAATGTATTTATTTCAATCATAAATAAACAATGTGTTTTTAATAATTTTGTATTTAATTAATACTAGATCACAAAAAATACCAATGATGACGCATCCATGTGAGATCTATTAAAAACTTTTTAATTCATAAGAACAACAAAAAATATTTCAAATATAAGGTCTGATTAAATTCTTACTAACAAAAATTCCGATAATATGTTAAGTTTTGACTATACAAAGAGTATCTGTAAGGTTCAGAAACTGATACACTCACTGGAATTCTTGAACCTAGAACTTCTTGAAATATTCAAACACACAATAAGTAGTACTAACATCGATAAAACCACTAATTTGATATTTTAATTTATTGGGTTATATCACTTCACCAAGTATAATCATTTTTGGAATGGACTTAATATATATAGGAGAGCATGTATCATCTTACAGTCATTTATGTTAAAAGATATGAAAAATTAAAGTTATTTGACTAAAAGAAATTAAGTATTTGACTCAAATATAAAGTTACTAATATGTTTAAATATATAATGACATATTATTCCAATGTAATATTTATCAAACAAAGTTCTTATCAATGAACAAATATTTGTTCCATGATTTTTTTATGTAGGTCATACTAACAAGTGCCATAAGGAAACTTGTTATTGGAACATAAAAAGAAATAAAAAAAATAAGTTTTTAGTGAAATATCTAACTTTTTACTATTCTAAAGTTTGAATAACACCACTTCAAATATATTTTTTTACATTTTTTTTCTTAACATGTGTCTAGAATGCACTTGTTGACATTTTCCTTTTTTTATTTATCTCTAAAAAGTATTTAAATGTATTTATTTAAATGTATTTATTTCAACCATAAATAAAAAATGTTTTAATTTTTTTTTATTTAATTAATACTAGATAAAAATTCTGTGTTCACACATGGGTGAAGCGTCGTTGATATTTTGTGTGTGACCAAAACAATACGTTAAAGATTTTGCTTATCTTTATTTATGGTTTAAATATGATTTTGATCGTTGCAATTATAATTTTTTTAAATTTTTTTTTGCTTCTTGTAAGTTTTTTTTTTTTGTTGATTAACATCTTTGCAAATAAATTTTTATTTCAAAATAGTCATTCAATCCATTTTCTGTTACAAAAATCTTAACATCATTAATTAAATGTATTTGACAAATAAAAATAAATGTATTTGACCAAAACAATACGTTTAAGATTTTGCTTATCTTTATTTATGTTTTAAATATATCTCTAATCGTTGCAATTATAATTTTTTTTTAATTTTATTTTGCTTCTCGTATGTTTTTTTGTTTGGTTAATATCTTTGCAAATATAATTTTATTTTAAAATACCCATTCAATCCAATTTCTGTTATAAAAATTGTAATATCTTTAAAACATAAGCCTTTTTGTAACAAAAAAACCAAATATAATTAAATTATAAAA
>PGTU02007657.1:0-17479 GCA_002896215.2 Cicer echinospermum
TTCAAATTATTACGTGATGAGCTACTTCTAAAAAAAAATTATAGTTATTTCTAAAAGAAAACTAACATTTTAAAGTAATTTTTGCATCAAAAAATTTGGGGCGTTACATGTTTCGTAAGTTTTTTTCTCATCACCCAATTTGAGACTTATATTTTAGGTATAATTGTTCTCGCGGTCCTTTAATTTAATTTCAAGTAACACTTCAGTCTTTTATCTTTCTTTTTTTCTTCTTGATTTAATCTTTTATTCAATTTTAAGTAACAATTTGATCATTTATATCTTAAAATATCAGCAATATTATCATTTTTCTACAAAAACTTGGAAAATTCATCAAAATCTTCAAACAAAATCCATAAAATTAATTATCATCTTAAATATAATGCAAATTTCATCAAATTTATAACTCAAATCTTCAAATAAACTCATATTTCATTATTTATTTGATTAATTTGATGTTGTTGAAGATGGAAATATGAGTTTATTTGAATATTTGAGTTATGCATTTGATGAGTATATAAATTTTCTTGAAATTGGTATTGAATTTCATTGGTTTTGTTTGAAGATTTTGACAATGTTCTAAGTTTTTGTAAAAAAAAGATAACATTGTTGACATTTTAAGATATAAATGATCAAATTATTATTTAAAATTAAATAAAAGACTAACTCAAGAAAAAAAAGATAAATGAGTGAAGTGTTACCTGAAATTAAGTTAAGGACTGCAGGAACAATTATGCCTATATTTTATGATATGTCATATTTGTTAATAATGGAAAATTACATTTAATGATGTGACATGATGATTTAGACTAAAAATTATGAATTTTAAAAAAATAAAATTTACATTTGCTAAATAAAATTGAAAAAAAAATATTAACAGGTCTTAAAAGTAACCTCCAAATTAGATTATGAAAAAAAAAACTCAAAAATCATAAAATTTAGAGATAAAAATTCCAAATTTAGAAATGAGGGAACTAAAATCGTTTATCAATCAAAATAAGAGAACTAAAATTATATATAAACCTTTAAAATAATAATATTGGATTACAAAAATATAAGTTAAGCATCTTATATTTTCTTTTGAAAATATTATACACTCCCTCTCGTCAATAACGAGTGACCAACATTTCTAATTGTACTTATATAATATTTTTACACTCTGATCACAATCAGTCATGAACATGATTTTATATGTCGTTAAAGTAAAATTCAAATATCTCTAATGGTAATACTCCATTTATTTTACAATAAATAATTTATTATGAGTATTTCATACAAATTAATTTTTTTTATTAAAATAATATATAAATGCAATGTGATATAGTATTAATTAGAGGATAAAATTAATAAAAGAAATTAAAGTTGCATATAGTAAAGTTCTTCTCTATCTTTATAAACAATTGATTTGATTCCAATTATAATAAATGTAATGTAGAGGAATAATAAATTGAAGTGGTGCATATATATTATTAATTAGATGGTAGAATTGATAAAAATAAAAAATTAAAGTTGTCACTACGCGAAAAACTGCAATTTACAACGCTTTTTTTAATCCATTTACAGCGCTTTTTTTTAAAAAAAAAACGCTGTGGAATCTAGCGCTGTAAAAGATGCAACAGCGCTTTTAAAAAAGCGATATAAAACATGTAAATATAACGCGCGCTTGTTATGAACATTTTACAGCGCTTTTACAAAAAACGCTGTAAAATGCACACCCATTATATTATATGAGTTATGGGTATGCTTTTTAGAACGCTTTCTAACAAAAGCGCTGTAAAATGCACACCCATTATATGAAATTATGGGTCTGCATTTTACAGCGTTTTTGTGTGTACATTTTACAGCGCTTTCTCAAAAAAACACTGTAAAATGTACACCATTATAGCGCTTTACAACAACATTTTACAGCGCTTTTTAAAAAAAACGTTGTAAAATGTTTTTTTTTTAAACACTGTAAATTAAATATTTGAAATGAAAAGCGTTTTTTAGCTTTTTATGGCATTTTTTTAGAAAGCGCTGTCTTTTATCTTTTTGTCCAAAATCAGTTCACAATCAGTGCACACAACAACAAAACATATTCAAATACCATAAGCAGTTCACACAATCAGTAGAACAGAAAACAGAACTCTGTAACTTAATTAACATATATGTAACTTTGTAACTCTGTAATTTACAACCTAATTAACTGCATTCAGATACATATATATAACCTAATTTACAAGCTAATTAACTACATTCAGATACATATATATAACCTAATTTACAACCTAATTAACTACATTCAGATCCATATGCATGTTCATATATTGTGTCCTATGATCATATACATATAATAACTAACAGAATATACATAATATGCACTAGCTACCATATAATATTCAGATCCCTTGCCCAGCAGCAAGCTATTTCCCAGAAAATCAAATAATTTGCATGTCAAGCACATACTGACACCAGTCTTCCTTTAATTCCATCAGATCTTCCTCAGAATATGATGGACTGGAATTGTCAAAGTACTGCAATATAAAAATTGAACATATTATATTAAGTTAGTATCAAATATATAGATAATTTATATATGAAAATCATATAATGCAAATACCGTACCGTTTCTGGGATAATAGTTTTATTCTTCTCAACAATCTCCTTCATGAATCTCAATACGTAGTACCCACAGTCGATGTTGTTTGTTTGACGAGGGCACTTTATTGGGATCCATGTAATGTTATTAGACTTTTGCTTCGACACTGTAACACCTCTTTGAGCTCGAAAAACTTTTAAGGCACTATCGAATGAATAAATGTGATTATTATAGCATGAACAAACACATTATTTATATATATATATGTAAGAAATAAATGAATATTACTTACGTGTCGAGCATAGTCTTTATTTCGGAGTGATTGTTGTAATTGCCATGCACGGGATCCAAATAGTATATAACTTCAGAGACCGCATTGATTGCAAATAGCACCCAATGTGCCCTACAACAACAAAAAATTGGTTAAGCAATTATATACACAACTTAATAAATAAATTCTCATCAATTAAAAAAGATAAAATACGTACCCGATTATATGGCCAAGAACAATTTATCATTTTCTATATTTCCAAAAACATATCTACAATGTAATTTCTTACATTGTCTGATCGAGTTCCACACGATATCTATGCGGAGACAAGAATGATATTTATTTACAATTTCTCGTGCACACGACCTTCTCATACTAAAACCTCCAATAAAATTTAAACTAATTAATACCAACATTTAATAATTACCAATAAATGCAATTAAAAGTATTTTTTACCTTAGTACAAGCTCATACAGTAGCACTGAGCTTAATAGTTCGAGAAGTCAAATATGTGCCGCTTTTCGAGATATTCAACATACTCATCTCCAAATATATCTTTATTCATGTGTACGATCGCGAAGCTCGCTGCTGCCATGTTCCTTTATTGGAGTCAAGACACGCCCGTATTCGTACCAAGCGTGGCTGACTTTTATTAGGAGCAGCAGCAGCGACCAATTTTCCCCGATCCAGATTTTTTGTTGCTGCAAGTTTGGCAGCTTTATTACTCTCGAGCCTTTGTAGTTTGGCAGCCCTATTAACCTCCAATTTTTGAGGTTTGCTGCCTTTTTTTGGCTGTAGGGGTGGTTTATTTATTTGGACCTACAAAAATGAGGTAAAATGTTAGTTTATTGAATCTGAAAAAATGACAAATCTTAGGCAATAAATGTGACAAACCTTTTCGGGAGATGTAACTGATTTGTTTCTGGGAATCTTTTTTTCGAGGACAACAAGGTTTGTGGGCCATGCCACGTAACTACCAATAGCGTCGCCTAATAACTGCATATCTCCATCTTTGTCCGGTATGGGCAACGACGCAGTTGGTTCGAAAGCAACAGTAGGTGATACTTTGACATGGCCCGCATGGATCGGAATATTGTGCAATACTTCTCCCGAAGTATTGTACAATTTTCCTTTTCCCACCTTCCGTTGAGTAGGCGAGGACAAGTATAGGACACATGGAGTGACACCCTAAATAAATAGTTAAAACATTAGTACGGTTAATATATAAGTTTGTTTAATACATAAGTAATTACATAAGCAAGTAAGTAATTAATTACCTCGGGAATACTTTTGAAACCGACGTTGCAACTCGCGGTTTCACTCTCCATTTGTATTTCAGGTTGGAGCTGATCCGGAAGTTGCTTGTCTTTATTCGTATTCACCAAGAGTGCCACTTGCTCTGATAGGATTCTGAGCTTCTCTAATACTTCCTCGTTGGAAGGTTTTTGGCGCTTCTCTTGAGGAAAAAAGCTTTTGGGAGTTACGCCAAATCCTTTCCCCCTAACTCGACCGGAATACTCAGGGACATTAAACACTTTACCAAGAATGTCCCTGCAAGTATCCTTGTTGCCCTCCGGATTTTCAGAACTTTGTTCAATAATCTCCTAAAATACATGTAACATTAAAAAGATAAGTTCAACTAGCATTTTACAACACAATATTAAAAATATATAAAGTGATAAATATACTTACACAAGTTCTACTACTTTTTGACATTCATATTCAAACCACTCCGTCATTATTAACATGCGCTTCCTCCATAAGATATGACGACCAAGGTTGATCGGCTTTGGGTTCTCTCTACGTTAAATCATAACAAAATAATACAATATTTACACACTATAGTTTATAATACAAATACTCATTATAAAAAGTGATGTTTAATACATACAAGTTGTTGATCAAGGCTGCATATTCCATACGGATTTGTATGAGTGTTTGGATTGCTGCGCCGTTGTGATTGCCTTACTAATATTCTATATAAAAAAATACAATTGTGTAAAAATTGTTAAAAATACGCACGAATATGAATAATAAAACACAAATGCTAATAAGTTAATCATACCGACACAACGTGGGGTCAGAACGTTGGAAACAAATGCTCTCCATTCATCCTTGATATATAATGTGAATATATTGAGGTCAACACTTGTGGTTCCTCTCTATCTTTAGATGAAATTTGAGAGATGAGATCTAAAACCACGAGGATCTTCCAGCACTCTCAAAACATAACTCGTCCCACACAAGAACAAAAGTCGTCTGCAATTGAAAAAAATGTATAAGTAAATATTTCAACAAAAAATTATAGATGTCAAAAGAGTGGATCCAAAAATTACTTGAATGTCATTCCAATAATATCTTGGCATCCTTCAACGCCTTATCTCTCCAATTGTCAATTTAATATGGACATTTTGACGAACACAGCCCCAATATACTTCAAACACAAGAGTTGTTGGGGTCAATGGCTGACCACTCTCATTCCAGCCAAACCTAATAACCATAAGTAAGTACTATGCTATTAAAAAAAGATAAAAAAAACACACAGCAAACAGAGTTAAGTATACCTCAAATCTTAATGCCATTACTCCTGCTTAATGACTTTTGCATGATAGTTGCACCACGTTTGACTTTCTTTTCATAAGTCTTAGAGGTGCCAACTTCTTCTTTTGACATTCTAAATCTTTGTTTGTATCCATTTAACTACAACAAGTTCAACATGCAGTTTAGTTGACATCAACAAGGTCAACATGCATCATGCCATATATTGTAAACAAGCTTCAGAACATGTATCAGTATTATTCTTAAACAAGCTCAAACATGCATTTTAATGATTACAAAAATTACATAACATCAATACCTGACATAATGGTTCGAAGAAAGATGAAATGTGAAGAAAAAGAGAGAAGCAGAAAGTTCACAGAAATTGGTTACAGAAATACGGATTGAAGAAATAGTAATGAGGGTTACGTAGTTTCAATGAAAATATATTGTGTGAAATGGAGAGATGATCTGATGGAAAAGGTTTGAAATGAGGAGATGATCATGGAAATAAAGGTTCATAATGGACATGATGATAGGTTTGCAAAAGAAGAGAAGAACGATAGTGAAGGTTGGCAGATGATAGTTGAAGATTTACGTAATGATAAGGAAACTGAAGCGGTTACTGTTATATATATGTAACTCTTTTACGGCGCTTTTTTATAACCCTTTTACAGCGCTTGTTTGAAAAGCGTTGTAAAAGGCGTCCATATTTAATTTTTTAAAATGCTCTTTTACAGTGCTTTTCCCTATAAGCGATGTAAAAGACCTCATTGTTTTATTATGTTATATATAAAACCCGTTTACAGCGCTTGTTCAAATAAGCGCTGTAAAAGATCTCTTTATTTTATTTTTAAAACAGTATTTTACAGCGCTTATTTGCCAAAGCGCTGTAATAGACCTCCTTGTTTTATTATGTTATATGAAGGTTTTTTTTAAAGCCTTCTACAACGCTTTGTTAAACAAGCGCTGTAAAAGGCCTTATTGTTTTTGTGTTTTGTTATGTTATTTTTTAAACAAGCTCAACATCAACATAGAGTAACTGTCCACACCAAAACCTTTCCTCTTCACCAAACTCTTCTCCTCTTGGCATCTTCTTCACATACGATCAAAGCTTACTCTTCACAATTCAATCTCCACCTCAACACCCTTTTTATGCTCTCTTACATTCATGTTCCTTCTTTAAATCGAAACTTCGGTATTCAGGTTCATTGCCATGTTGCGAAAAAATGGGTTTGAGGTCTGATGTTTTTGTTAACAATGTTGTTGGGATTCTCATGATGCATAACAAGGTGTTTGAAAGAAAATCCTGTTTAAAGATAGTATGGTTAGGTGTCTGATGAATATTATTTTTAAAGCTTTTTTACAGCGCTTCTTCAAATAAGCGTTGTAAAATGTCTTTTTTACTTAATTTCAAAAGGGTCTTACACGCGCTTTGTTATAAACAAGCGCTGATGTAAAAGGCGCTCAGTATGTTATTTTTGTGTTGTTTTATTTGCGTTCAATTTTGATTGGGATTGCTTAACAGACATTTATTCCAATCGAATTGCGCACTTAATTTACATACATTATAAGTGACATTGTAGCAGAACTGTGAATGTTATAACTAGGATCCCAATATGCTGGTATGTATGTTTGATTCCAAAAGCTCTGATATGAAATCTGTTGCTATCTGCATAATTAGTATAAAACGTCAATTCAAATTACATGCATTATTTATTACAATAATTCATATTACATGCATATTTCAGTCACAATAATTCAGATATAATATATTATCACAATAATCAATTACCCATGCATGTCATTATAAACAATTAAACATACATTAAGATGCCCTTCTTCTTTTCCTGGTGATTCACATTGTTGTCCATTACATACGAAATGAGGATTATCCAAATTCCCATCATCATGATCATCTCTAAGATATAACCATCATCAGTTGAATCAATTTCATGTGGTTGTTGTGATGTTCAAATAAAAGATCATACCAACATTCTTATCATTATTGTTATCATCACTATTTTATTGGTCGATATAGGACAACAAACCATTTATCATCAGAAGGATCAGTGACATAAAACACTTGTTGAGCTTGCGACGCAATAATAAAAGGCTGTCTTTGTATCCCACCCTATTAAAATCGACAAGCAAGAATTCCTGACTCATCATGCCGAACGCCATTATTATATCGACCACTTGCAACCAAATATGGGAAACACGAACCAATTGTGTAGTCTTAACTCCCCATATGCGCTCTGATAACCCCAAAATATGATAATTTGCATATATTGGGTTTTTGTCTTTTGCACTTGAGACATGCATCGCTTCAGCTACGAGAGTGACTCCACTATTTTTGCATAGTGGTCTGATCATCTTGGTTCTTTGGTATAAAATGTGTAGCCGTTATAACATAACCGTGTAAGAAAAGACATGTACAGCTCGGACCATTTGCTAGCACTCAATTCTTTTTTGAAATTGATTGGGGTCTATATCAATTTTGACTTTATGTGATTTTTTAACCATGTTTATAAAACTTCGATTGTGGCTCTCGAGTTATCCAATTTTGATTCCTATTCATGTTCAAACGAGATAACTGATCAAGTGTGTATTGTAACATACGGTTGAACCTTTCATCATCATTGTGCAGACATACAATTGTGCCTGCTACCCATTTCTGTCCTTGATAATAGTCAGTAGTCTCCTTCCAGTTATCCCTTCTCCTGATAGGTCTTCCCGAATGACGAGACATGGAAGCCCTATGGATTCAACATTGGACAGATATTCAGTACAAAATTCAGCAGCCTCTTCAACAATGTATCGTTCAGCAATACAACTTCTGGTCGACTTCTACTTTTTACGTACCCTTTTAATATTTTCATATATCGTTCTATCAAGATTACATCCATCTCATATAAGTTGGCCCACAAAGTTGTGTCTCTTTAACCAGATGAACAGTAAGGTGACCATTATATCAAAAAAACGATGGTGGGAAATACATTTCAAGCTCACACAAAGTAACAACAATTTCCCTCTGCAATGTCGGTAATTTGAGGGTCGATCACTTTATCTACAAATTTCCCTGAAGAAGAAACATAATCTAGTTAAGGCTAGTCGAACTTTTTCAGGTAAAATGGAACGTATACCTATTGGTAGCAAATGCTCCATTATAATATGACAATCATGGGTCCCTCAAACCTTTTACTTGAGGTCTTCATACAAACCAAATTTTTAATGTTCGAAGAGTATCCTTCTGGAACTTTAACTATTCGTGTGTAGAAATTTACATAAAACAATTTTTTCCTTTCTAGATAGAGTATGAGCGGCTGGAGGTAGATATGTGCGATTTCCTTTCTTTACGGAGCCAGTTTCATTTCTATTCCCATATCGACCAAGTCCAATCTTGCGTTGATGCCATCTTTAGACTTTCTGGAACATTGAGTAACGTACCAATAACACTATCAAATACATTTTTTTCCAATATGCATCACATCGAGGAAATGTCTTACATACAATGACTTCCAATATGGCAATTCAAAGAAAATTGACTTTTTCTTCCACCCAGTTTTCACCAGCTCTCCCGCAAAAGGTTTGCCAAATTTTATTGTCAAACTTGTACTTTTTCAAGTATATTGATATCCAGTCGGTGCTAAAGGAGCTTTACCTTCCTCTGATTTTCCATTGAATGCATTTCTCCACCCACGATACTGATGACTATAAGGTAAAAAATCTACGATGTCCCAAGAAACACATTCTTCTTACAATGTTTCAAACCGCATCCAATTTGTACTCTCTTCACATATAGGACATGCACACTGACCTTTAATGCTATATCTGATAAATTACCATATGCTGAAAATCATTATTGTGCCGAACAACATTAGCCCTCAAATTGAAACATCTTTCTTTATACCCATCATAAACTTCCACACGTGTCCCCACAGACGGTTTTAAATCTTCGATTAGAGGAGTCAAGTATACGCTCGATATCATTCTCCGGTTGTTTGGGTCCAGAAATTAACAGAGACAACATCATAAACTTACGCTTCATACATAACCATGGAGGTAGGTTATATATTACCAAAATCACAGGCCACGTGCTATGTGAGATGCTTTGAAGACCATGTGGATTCATTCCATCAGTAGAAAAGTGCAAGTCTTAAGATTTCTTGACTCTATCCCGAATTCAGGATACTCGTGATCAATTTTTGCCCATTGTGGGGAATATGCAGGGTGTCGAAACATTCCATCTCTAATTCTTTCATCTGCATGCCATATCAAGTGTTTTGAATCTTCTTCACTGCGATACATGCGCCTAAATCTTGGTATTATAGGAAATACCACACGACTTTTGCTGGAGTAGATTCTTTCTTCTTATATCGAGAGACATTGCATTTTGGACACGCCTTAAGTAGTTTCATATTCGTTTCGAATAAAATGCAATCGTTAGGACACGCATGAATCCTTTCGTAAACTCAATTCCAATAGAACACAAAATCTGTTTAGCCTCGTAGGTTCGACTGGGAAGTTCATTATCATCTGGCAACATATCTTTTATGAGTGTTAATAATTCTGTAAAGCTTTTATCAGACCATCCATTACTCGCTTTTTAAGTTGTACAACTTTAATATCGCTGACAGTCTTGTGAATTTAGTACAACCCATTATATAATTCTTTCTCTGCATCACTCAACAAACTTTCAATACATTTTAAGGACAATCATCGAAGATCTTCTTTCAACTGCTTTTGCGATCTCATCAACTCGGTCCAGCTCATATTGTATCTGTATCGAAGTCAGTTGAAGCATATGTCGAACTATTCTCAAAATTAATGTTTCCTTTTTTTCTCACCATGTCTTATCCAACATATGTTAGCTTTGATCAATTCCATTACATACTAGATGTCCTTCCTAATTCATCTTTCCTAACACGTTTCCAAAAACAACATTTTAAAACAAGGACAAACTACTCTATTTGGATCTTTTTGCATTCTTCACTGCAAAACTCAACAAACTCCTCGCTCCAATTTCATACTCTTTTGACAATCGATTGGCAATACATCCATTTCTATCCATATTATACCAACCTATATAAATGCAGTAACAAATAATAATAAGCTTTTGACTATATTAGACAAGACATATATCAAAAATAAAATATATACAACTATACAATGTTCAAAACAGACAGATCATGTGGTATGAGTTTTTGACTATTAGAAACATTGTATTACAGATCATATATGTAAAAGATATATTTATATATTATATATAATATAACAATTTCAGTAAGATAACAGATCATATTGGTACAAAATATTACAGATAATTGTGTAAAATACCTGAGACACGTAGATGGCCGCACATAGGTAGAGGTATTAGGTTCCAGTACGTATATAATTTATTTGAAAGATGTAAGAGGATATGAGGGTTCCAACGTATATATATTTGATAAGATGTATTTTACAGCGCTTGTAGCTAAAGCGCTGTATATATCGTAGTTAAATCTCAATGAAAGGCGCATGCATTTTTACAGCGTTTTCAAAAAAGCGCTGTAATAAGTGGTTCAATTATAATTAAAGCGCATGTGATTTTACAGCGCTTGTGTAAAAAGCGCTGTAAAATAATACGCGAAAGCGCTTCATGTTACAACGCTTTTTTGAAAAGCGCTGTAAAAGCCTTATTACATTATGCGCAAACGTCATATGACCCTACAACATCGCTCTTTTTACAGCGCTTGTCAAAAAAGTGCTGTAAAAGGCTCCGTTATTTTTAAAATATATTTACAACAACGCTTGTGTTTAGCAAGCGCTGTAAAAGGGGCGCTGTTAAATGTCATTTTTGGCATAGTGAAATAAAAGTCAACTGTATTTGTAGAGTAGCGTCGGACAAGCCGACGTTATGTTCAAATTTATTTAATTTTTTATTTTTAATTGTATAGCCTCTGCTTAATTTCATTTTTTTAATATTATAATTGATTGCTAATAAACATTAAAAGTCATTCATTGACAATATAACAAACGCAACAGAGTATTAAATAACATAACAAAATATCATATGTTATGAAACTACAAAATAACAAATAGTATCGATACAAGTTTAAAACAAAAGTTACTTATACATAATTGTCAACCAATTCTACAAAAGTAAGCATAACTATGACTTAAGGTTCGTCAAGCGACATAACATCGTCCAATTATGATCGTAATGGGAATGCGAGGGAGGATGACTCGCATAAGATGATCCACAGCGATTAACGGCTGCAAAGCGTCATTTTATCTCCAAAAAATTGCTTTAATGCATCAAAATCATTCTCTAACTTCCTTTTTGAACGCTCCCTAGCCTCTTCGGGACCTTTTTGTTAGCCACTTGAGCTTTGGCCACTGCATCCTGAGCATTTGTTCAAAGCTTTAAATTCTAGCTGCCATCTCCGCTTCTAAAGACATCCCGGTCATAGAATTAGAAGGATTCTGGGAATGTTGTGTAAAGCGATACACACCTCTGTCGGACGTTAATGGCAAGTCTTCTCCGTACCAAAGAACCGACCACGAGTGCGACCCCCTGCGATTTAGTCCATAACTTAAGTATTGTCCTCCACTACTCTTTACCACTTCCTCTTCACTTGTTTCGCCAATTTTGTGTTTGTTACTTCCTTCATTTTTTAAAATGTTTCCTGATAAATGGAATAAATAATATGTAATAATATCAAATTTCTAAAATAAATTAACAACAAGTGTAAATACAAAGGGATTGTCTTCTAGGTATAAAAACTGACATCATATTATTTTTTGGTTGATTTTTGTATATAAGAATTTACAAAAATAAAAAAACATACATAGGTAGATTCTGCGCGACTATCAACCCAAACGCCATTTTTCTCTCTTGTGTTTCAAAAATAACTATCTGGTAAGTAAATCTTTGAAGGTTTTGCTCTACAAAATAAAATCAAGATATTGAGACAACAACCTCAGAATTAGAAATCATAACATAAATTGTATTTAATTTTAAGTAAATGTAAATTAACACATATGAGCTCAATCGCAACATCAATATAACCTTGCGCCTGAGGTGTGGATCCCTGCCTCTTGTTGAAGCTCGATTGGTCTTATTTTGGTTGGAGATGTTCTTGAATGATGTACCTTCCAAATATGCTTGAAGACCAGTCCAAGCTTCCTCACCTATCCAACTAGGCCGAGTCCCTTTTTTCCTCACCTTTGTAAGCATATCTGATAGTCTTTTAGCGGCCTTTTGTTCAAACAAACGTTTCACAATATCATTATGACAAGGATCCCACGATACCTTCTCCTGGGAATAACAAAAAGTATATATGTACTAACTACTATCAACAAAACAAATTACACAATTCTCCCTATATATGCTAGAAAAATGAATTGAACATATAATTATATTCAAAGGCATACCGCAAACTTTTCAAACCAATCTTGTCTAATTATGTCAGTGGTTGCACTCCAACCATAGATAGACTCACATAATTGTTTTTGTATGGCATACCTAATGGCATCTGCAACTGCGTTGCTAGGAGTGAGTCTGCATTAATGTATTGAAGAAATAAAGTATTAAATAAATAATATGTGTCTATACTTATGCTTCTAATATTAAGAAAATAAACAATTGTTGTAACTTACCATTTACCATAAGGTCGTATAATGACTTTTCCATTATCATCTCTCACAGGCACGATAGGAGGAACATTCCCTTGACCCACCTCCTCATCATCTTGGTTGTGGTCCCTAATTTCCACCCTATCCTCATGACCATCGGAAGTTTGTTGCACATTCTTCTCTACCAAAGTCTCATGTGGGGAATGTTGTGAAGAGACACCCATGGTATAAATACTTAAATTTAGGTTGATTACATTATTTTTGGATCTACTAATGGCACTCTTTATCAAGAACTTTCTAATTTGATGCAGCCTGAATTTCAAATGAGTATGATGGGAAAACTTAAGTTCTTATTAGGGATACAAATTCAACAAAGCCGAAAAGGTATATATATTCATCAAACTAAATATACAAATGCAAACCTATGGCTACACCAATGCACCCTACTTGTCCACTTGAAAAAGATGATTTCAGGCAAAAAAGTTGACCAGAAAATATATAAAGAATGATAGTAATCCCATACTTTACCTTACCGCTTCCAGACTGATATCATGTTTGTGTATGTGTATGTGCAATATGTCAAGCTGACGGTGTGAATCACATTTAACTGATGTTAAGAGCGAGATCCCTTAGATACCTAAAAAACTACCAACCTTACTTGTCTACAAGAACCTTCTAAGTACAACCAAGTGAATAACTGTGATTTTGATTATGTTGGAGATACAACTCTGAGAGAAAAGGCACTAGTGGCGAACTGCACCTCTAGGTGACAACTTTATATCTTGGTCAAGTAAGAGACAAATAATATGCAATATCAATAATAGAGACTCAGTAGTATATTTTCAACAAATTAGCTGCGAGTTACTCAACTCATTTGAGGAACATCGACTTGAAGACTTAGCAAGAATCCTAGAATCCAACATCCCCATCGAATTATTATAACACTTCTGGCATATGTCTAACAAAAAAAAACCTTATCTTACATTCTAGAGCTAAACAAATAGAGATCAAACACCACTTCATTAGAGACTTTGTTCAAAAAGGGGTATTAAACATTCAATTTGTAGATACTGAACACCAATGGGTTAATATATTCACCAAACTACTACGTGAGGATAGTTTTGACTTCATCAAGAAAAAAATCTAAACCTTACCTTCATCCCTAACTGATGTTTTCATAACTTCAAAGTAGTTTTTCTTTACATTAGTTTTTATATTTTCTTGTCATATATACTCATGTTATTAAAAAAGAATAACAAAAAAGAAGAACAAAAATGAAATAAAAAAAAGAGTAAGTTTTACTTTCAAGTTTTTTTGTTTGATGACAAAAGGGGGAGACAGATATTTGATAAATTTGAGATAAAATGATCCTTAGACTTAAGGGAGCCCTAAGCTAGGGGGAGAGATATATGATATAGATATATCAATAGATATATATAGATATATTAAAGGGGAGATATATTAGAAACCCATTTGAATATATATAATAACAAAAATATTTTAATGAAAAAAATATATTTGACTTCAAAAAGTACTATAGAAGTTCATGTTTTTGAGAAAAGCTAAAATAGATTTGATTCAAATTTAGAATTTTTTTTTTTTGAAGATATAAGATATAAGATTCAGATTTATAATTGAAGAAAATCTAAAATAAGATTTGATTCACATTAATAATTGAAGAAAATCTAAAATAAGATCTGATTCAAATTTATAATTGATATAAAATTTAAAATAAGATTTGATTCATATTTATAATTGGAGAAAATATTTGGCAAGTTTAAAAGAAGATATGGTCAAAATTTGATAAAAATTTGATAAAAATTTGAAGAAGATTTGATAATGATTTGTCTACAACAAAATACGAATATAATTAATCTGAAGAATTTACAAACTGAATCTAAACAAAATGGGAACATAATCAATCTGAAGAATTTACAAACTCAATATGAACAAGATACAATTCAAAATTAATCAGGACTAAATTGAAGCACAAATTTTTTACTATAAAATAGATACTTAAGGCTGAAGAAGAAGATCCTCGAAAAACAGGAAAAAGTAGAAGAACTCAAGCTCAAAAATTCTAAATTCATCTTAGTAGTTCAAGAGAGAAACACTTGTTCCAAGTTAGAAATCTTTTTTAGAGTGTGAATAGTTATTATTCTTATAGCTTTGTTAGAAGCAAACACTTAAAGTGTCAAATCTTTTGTATCCAACCCAATAATGGTTTAGTTCTTCTTCAATCCGGGTTGTCAGGTTGTTTATGAGAAGACTTAGCTTGTAGGGTCCGAGTGGTTAGTTTCTTAAAAGTCTTGGGTTGTCAGACTATTTGAGAAGATTGGCTTGAATAGTCAAACTTCTTTGTAATTTAAGGTATTTGAATTAGTGTATTAAAGTCTTCTAAATGAGGGGGCTTAATGTAGCCAAGTTAGTGGTGAACCAGAATAAAATCTATGTGTCCAATTATTTATCCTTTCATTATTTGTTGCCTCTAAATCCGATTACTCTTATCAAAGTAATTTATATAAACCAACCGACCTTCATCAAATTAGCAAAAAGTTATCAACTTTGGCAAACACAATCCGACTCCTCATTCTCGTGTTTGCACATTCACCAACAATATCTATTTTACCTATATCATCTACACAATAGCAAGTTCTTACTTTATCCCTATTGTAACAAAAGATAAAACAAATTAATTAGAATAATTCTCAGTTCACACATAAATATAACCATAATAGTTTACAATGTGAAACTCACTTAGTAACAAATAATATAATTCTCAGGTTGAGCACATACAAACACGAGTCTTCCTTGATTTCAGTTAGATCATTTTCATAGTAAGTTAACTTGAAGTTGTCAAAGTACTATGTGTGATATAATATTGGAACATAAATAAGTAGAATTAAATATATAGTTAGTTTATATATGAAAATCAAAATCTAATGAAAATAACGTCACATTTCTAAAATTATACTTTGATTCATAGCAATAATCTCGTTCATGAATTGCAAAATATAGTACCCGCAATCTATGTTATATCTTGGTGAGAGCACTATAATATAAAACATGTACACTAATATATAGTTTATGCATTGATTGTTAATGACATTTTAAAAGGTATATTATTAGTTTTAATAAAAAAATTTAAAAAGTATATAAGTAAAATAATTTTTTTTTATATTTCAAACATTTATTGGAACTCGTGTGATACTGTTTGACTTGTGCTTTCGGCACTGTAGCACCCCATTTGAGCGCGAAAAACTTGTAAAACATGGATAGCTTATGAGGAGATAAGAACGAAACATTTATCTGTCAATTGGCGCAAGCACACCAACTTTTCATACAAATACCTTGAATGAAAATATAAAATTATATTAATTACTAATAAATGTGGCAGTGAGCCAAGTAAAAGAAATTTTTATCTCAAATAAAGTATTTTACGTTACCTATGTATATGCTGATGACAGTAACATCTAGCTCATCATGTTTCAGAAGTTCACATATGTACTGTAAGACCCGTAATTTTAAAGTACCCTTTTATGTATTTTTGGTATATTTTGGATTTTGGCTCGGAGGCTTTTAAGCCAAAGTTAATAATATTTTTGGAGTTTTCTAATCAAAAAGATATTTCGATGCCAATTAGAATTTCTCGTCGATAAATAAATTGAATTTAACTGCGGAAAATACTTTACGGTTAATTTAAGGCGTTTCGGGTGAAACCGGTAATTTAATAATATCTAGATTTTGAGATATTTGTTAAGTTATATTTATTATATTTATATATGTTTGTTTGGAGGGAAAAAGAAAGGAAAACTAGAAGGAAGGAAAAGGAAAAGAAAATAGTATATAAAGGAAGGAAGGAAAAAGGAAGAGAAGGAAAAAGAAAGGAAAGAAAAAGAAAGGAAGGAAAATTAGAATTTTCCATCTCCTTCCTCTGTTCGATCCAGCAAGCTTTCCCTCCTTTCTCCCATTTTCAGTTTTCGTCGCTTTCTTTTCTTCAAACTAGTAACCCAAGGTTGGGGGAGAGTTAGATCAAGGTTTTGCAACTCCATTCTTCCCCTTTGTTCGAAAACGAAGAAAACGGTTTTTTGAGATCCACAACACAAACCTCTCCGTTTCTTCAAGATCCAAGCTTCGTTTCGCGAAGAGTCAGAAGGGAAGGTTGCTCACTACCACGCTAACGGTGCTAGGGGACCTATTTGGAGGCGAAGTTGCGAGCGGAGATTTTACCGGAATTACTCACGGTACCGGAAACGTCCGTTAAGCTAAACGTCGAGGTAAGGGCTCCTTCCAAACTTCTAGCTTAGCATTAGGGACTTACCTGTAGTTGTGTGGGAAGGAATTTATTAGGGTTAAATGTATCGATTTGGGGAAAAACGAAACTAGGGCGTTATGGGTAAAACTTAGAGTTAGGTTTGTTTTATTGATGAATGTTTTCGTGGTAAATGAATTTGAATGTCATTGTGTGTGATTAT
>PGTU02007658.1:0-14405 GCA_002896215.2 Cicer echinospermum
TATTAGTAATGTTGTGTTTGATTTACTTATTTTTATATATATGTTATGACATTGTGATATTATATATATTTATTATGCTTTAATAACTAATAAAGTGTGATTTATTTTAGAGGTTTCGAGTATTCTCTAAGATGATAATATTTTAATTTGAGTACTTTTCAAAAATAAGTATTATTTATAGTGATCATGTTTGAATAAAAGATTTTGTTATTAAATGTATTATGGTAGTTTGGCTCGAACAAACATCGAAATTAGTTTTGAAGTGCCTTTTCAATCATTATTTTTGACGTTACCCACAAATTAGTCGAGTTAGATCGATTGAAGACCAAAAAACAAGAACAAAGGATTGTGGGTCATAATGAATCAAATTCGTGTGTATAATCGTTCGAATAAGGTAGGGGTGTGAACGGTTTGAATTCATGAGTATAATATATTTGATATGTACAGAAAAAACCATATTTGCCAATGATTCAAACATGGCTCACTACTACGAACAATAGCCATTGTATGAGGGTATATATTTAATTCAATGTGCAAATATGGAAACCTGTGATATAAATTAGAGAATAGATAGATATATGGAAACGTGCTGATTGATTTGTGTCTTTAAATGTGTCATATTTGATATTAGTTGTGATATTGGATTTATGTGATGTGGATCTAAAATAGATGCTTGTGATAATTTTATGTGAGGGATGATGATTGTATGATTACATAACTATTGATGTTAGTGAAATTTGTGAATAAGTTTATTGATGAGTATGATTTGGATGAGAATATACTATTAACATGGATTTCAAAACTCACCTCCTCCATGTTTGTTTTTGCGTTTGAACAAATCGCAGTTATGATAGGTAAATGGAGTCTTTGGAAGTTCAAGTTGGGAGAAATCTCGCTCTATAGGTGAACCATGTAATAGAGTAGTTAAATTTTATTACTTTTATCATATTTATTAGAAAATACATTATGTTTCAAAACCATATAAGTACTATTAACATTTTGGAATTAAATTAAGAAATTCTAGTTAAATCAAGTTAATGGAGTTTGCCAGTTTTATGAAAGCAAATAAGTTTAAAGTGTTTCTTTTGATTTTTGAAAAACGTGATATCCTAAATTAGTTATAAAAGTTTTTATTTTCTTAAAATAGATTTTCTTTATTCACTGCAGATTTTGCTCAAAAATAATCTAGTAGTGATTTAGGGTGTCACAGAAACCATCTGGGGTATAGTATGTTTGGGTCCTTTTTGTATCATAAACCTATGAATCACTATATAATTAAAATAAGAATAACATTTAATGTGTTTTATACATAATTTTTAACCCTCAAGTCGATCTCCAGTAATTGGGTTCCAAATTACCTTGACCATGAAGAAATCCTTGTCCTAATCGCTTATCTTCGCCTGTCCTCAATTCTCATCAGGTGGTACTTCGAATGTCAAGTTATCCTTCAGTTGGATTGTGTCTGGTTCCGATCACATGTGATGATACCTGGGCACAGATATTGCCCAACTGTGATAAACTGAAACACGTCATGAATGTTGGACAGTATCCGGAGGCAATGCAATCCATAAGCAACAGGGGCCCAACTTCATGCGAAGAAATCTGATATGGTCCGATGAATTTCAGAGTCAACTTCTTCGATTTCAATGCCCTACCAACTCCCGTAGTAGGTGTGACTCTCGGAAATACATGGTCACCATGTTCCAATTCTAAAAGTCTGCGACGCTTGTCCGCGTAACTCTTCTGACGATCTTGTGAAGTCTTCATTTCCTCCTTGATTTTCCTTACCTTAGCTGTAGTCTGTTGCACCATCTCTGGTCCAACGATCATATTCCCACCATCCTTATACCAACACAAGGGCGTTTGACACTTGCGCCCATATAAAGTCTCATCTGGAGCCACTCCAATACTTGCGTGGAAACTATTGTTGTAGGTGAACTCAATCATAGCTTCGTTCCCAATGCTTCGTGCAATGCTCCCAAAAATGTGATGTGAACTTCGGATCACGGTCGGATACAATAATCGATGGTACTCCGTGTAATCTCTAAAGGTTGCAATAATCGATTTCCCTTGTTCTGATACTTCACCCGACTAGGTCCTCCTGAGTTAAAATTCCCTCCTCGGCTAGCTCTCTTATTCTTCATATCCTCAACTTCTCTACATTTTCCACAAAGAAATTGGAAACGTTGAATTCCAAGGGTAAGACAAAGTCTTGATTCTCACACTTTAGTCCGTCTTGGGAAACGAGACACAAGAACGGCTCGTCAATCTCTTTACGGAAAAATGACAATGCCTTGATAGTGATTCAAACTTAGCAGCATATTCGCCCACGGTCATGTTCCCCTGATGTAGTTTCAGGAAATCATCACCCAGTCTAGTCCTGGTACTCATCGGAAGTATTGTCTAAAAACTTCCTTTGAAAGATTCCCAGTTTACCTCCTTGTGAGCTGATCTCATCAACAACCTTGTACACCTCCACCAGTACTCAGCATCTCCTAGTAGCATATAAGTGGCATAGTTGACCCTCACTCCCGCCTGACAGTTGATCATGTCAAAGATCTTCTCCACTTCTTGGATCCATTGACCCGCTTTCTCTGAATCCTCAGCCCCCTCAAACTTGGGAGGATTGTAACGACGAAAGTCCTTTAATCCTCTTGACTCTGCAGCACGGATCTCTCTTCCCCTCTTTTCGAGATCACGTTGAGTCTTGGCAGCAGTCTGTGCAGCAACAGAAGCAGCCAGGTTATTCATAGCCTCCGCCATTCGGTCATCCCTATTTACATTGGCTCTCGGAACGTCATTCCTCCTTGGCAGCATGGTTTCCCTATAAAACCATCATCAAGTAGAGTCTTAACACTACTTCAATAATTCTAAGAATAACTTCCGACCACATCAGCACATAATAATTATTATGAACTTGACAACTCGGACTACCTAAACCGACACATGATCAGACAACAACTCCTAACCTACAATCTAGAACTAGAGGTTCCACAACCCCCAAAGAAAACCAAACCAAAGCTCTGATACCACAATGTAACACCCCGTTTTCAAAAGCGTGAGTGTATTTTTTTTTTCCAAAAGGAATTAAAATAAAACAGGAAAATAAATAAGGTAACACACGTTTGGATAAATATTTAAGTCGTAATACAACGACAAATAAGTCAACAGAATTTACGAGCAGCGGAAAAATTTTTAATCCATGAATTCAAAATATATACATAACAAAAGTAGTACAGTCTTCGAGTTTAAAAATAAATGCAACCCCAAAAGAAAGACATTCGTTCCCTCTGTGACGACCTAGTCTGATCATTTTACAAAACAACTAAACACCCTGAGTGATCTCCACGCGCCCCGTGAGATCCTCCTAACGTAGCTGCAGTCAAGCGTCCCTATCTCCATTTCCGTCCGTAGGGTACGAACCGGTAGGATGTCCTGACTCTCATCTGAGGGCAAAGCCCAGATTTCCACAATAATTGTAAAGGTCACCAACCGAAAATAACAGTTAACACATAACATTTAAGTTTTAAATGCTAAAAATAACTTTTCAACTAAGCATGCACCTTATCAGGATTTTTAATATGCGAAAAGTTCATACAATACTTTGCCAATTAAAAATGAAAGCAAAATGAAGTTCTCAATCCCCTAATGAAAACATAACAAATCAAGACATGGATAAGTTAATGAGTAATCAAACATCTAACTCAAACTGAGGATTTTCACTGAGCCAATCGATTGGGGTGAAGGATTTTAATGAAAAGAGAATCCTGGGCTGAAATCAATCGATTGGGAAATCGATTGAGTGAGTACTGAGCCCCCTGGTTTTAAGCCAATCGATTTCCAAATCGATTTGGTCGAATATGGTTGAGTCCCTGACTTAAGGCCCAATCGATTGGGCAACCGATTTCGTAAAGGATTTTTGAAAACTGATTACGAAATCGAATGGCTAATCGATTTTGTCAATTTGGCCAAGCCCCTGTTTACCCATCCAATCGATTGGGAAATCGATTTCCCTGTGTATTCTTTCAAAAATTCATAACTAACTCAATCACATTCATACATAATCTCAAATCCTAACACTTAGCACTGATAACGCAATCGCTACAACATCATTAGTTTCGAAATAGTATTGCAAGCAAACATGTTATCACCAAATTCCAAAACATAACACTTAACATTTATAACACAATTAATACAACATCATGGGGTTTCAAAATGGTATTGCAATCCAACATGTTATCACCAAATTCCAAAACATAACACTTATAACACAATTACTACACATACCAAATGAACCAACAATTCACAATTTAACAGGGTGTAGTCTCTCACGGACAAACACCTTTGCAGTCTCTCACGGACAAACACAATTCCCTCAAGAACGTAAGTCGTAAACGTACCACCTATCACGGGTCAGTACTGTTTACCGAGGTGCCACCTATCCCGGGTCAGCACAACTTACCAAACGTAAATCGTAAACGTACTGTCTATCACGGACCCGTACCGTTTACCAAGGTGCCACCTATCGCGGTCAGCACGATTTACCAAACATACATAAGTGAACGAGACATGAAGAGATTCCCCGTTCTTAATTCTCATCTAACTTAAACCAGGCGTAGTCTCTCACGGACAAACCCTGTGCAGTCTCTCACGGACAAAACACAATTCCCTCAGGAACGTAAGTCGTAAACGTACCACCTATCACGGGTCAGTACTGTTTACCGAGGTGCCACCTATCCCGGGTCAGCACAACTTACCAAACGTAAATCGTAAACGTACTGTCTATCACGGATCCGCACCGTTTACCAAGGTGCCACCCATCCCGGGTCAGCACGATTTACCAAAGCACACATAAGTAAACGAGACATTAAGAGATTCCCCATTCTTAATTCTCATTTAACTTAACGGTTTTCAAAACAAAACATTCAGTAAATAAGTCATTAAGAGATTCCCCATTCTTAATACTCATTTACTGAAACGATTTTCAAAAACAAATATTAAGTAACCGAGACATTAAGAGATTCCCCATTCTTAACACCCAGTTAACTTAACAATTTTCAAAACAAATATTAAGTAACCAAGACATTAAGAGATTCCCCATTCTTAACACCCAGTTAACTTAACAATTTTCAAAACAAATATTAAGTAACCAAGACATTAAGAGATTCCCCATTCTTAACACCCAGTTAACTTAAACGATTTTCAAAATCAAATATTAAGTAACCGAGACATTAAGATATTCCCCATTCTTAACGCCCAGTTAACTTAAACGATTTTCAAAAACAAATATTAAGTAACCGAGACATTAAGAGATTCCCCATTCTTAACACCCAGTTAACTTAACAATTTTCAAAAGAAAATATTAAGTAACCGAGACATTGAGAGATTCCCCATTCTCAACGCCCAGTTAACTTAAACGATTTTCAGAACAAAATATTTAGTAAACGAGACATTAAGAGATTCCCCATTCTTAATACTCATTTACTAAACGATTTTCAAAAACAAAATATTAAGTAACCGAGACATTAAGAGATTCCCTATTCTTAACGCCCAGTTAACTTAACAATTTTCAAAACAAAATATTAAGTAACCGAGACATTGAGAGATTCCCCATTCTCAACGCCCAGTTAACTTAAACGATTTTTTTTACAAACAAACACACATTAAGTAAACAAGACATTAAGAGATTCCCCATTCTTAATACTCATTTAACTTAATGGTTTTCAAATTTCACACAAAACAAACTCAAACAAATTCTCACATTCAATTCATAATTCACACCAAAACACGTCAATCAACAACATCAAGTATGAACACGCCAAATACGACGAACACAAATCAACGCAACATGACACCCAAATACATCAGACTTCATTTACACATATTCATACACAAATGACGTCAAATTCATTTACCACGAAACATTCATCAATATAAACAAAACCTAACTCTAAGGTTTTACCCATAATGCATTAGATTCGTTTTTCCCCAAATCGATACATTAAACCCTAACAAATTCCTTCCCACACAACCACAGATAAGTCCGTAATGCAACTAGAAGTTTGGAAGGAGCCCTTACCTTCGCGTTAGCTCTAACGTGCGTTTCGTACCGCGAGCAAATGGTAAAGTCCTCCGCTCGGCAACGTCGCTCCAAATTGGTCCTAGCGTAGCGTGGTAGTGAGCAACTTCTAATCTCTTGCGAAGTGAAGCTTGGATCTAGAAGAAACGGAGGGGTTGTGTTTGAATCTCAAATACCGTTTTCTTCGTTTTCGAATCAAAGAGAAGAGTGGAGTTGCGAAATCTTTGTTCTACACTCACCCAACCTTTGGGTCAGCTAGTGTTTGAAGAAAAATGGAAGCAACGAACAATGAAAATGGGAGGAGGAGGGAAAATGGGGTCGCGCACGTGCAAGGGAGAGGAAGAAGAATGAAAGTTTTGGATTTCTTTCTTCGCGTTTTACTTTGTTTTTTCCTTCCTTTCGTAATTTCTTTCTTTCCTTTAATACCTTTTCTTCTCCTTTTCCTTCCTTCTAATTTTCCTTTCTATTCTCATTTTCTCTCCAAGAAAACTGATAATATAGTATATATCAATAGTATCATGATATGTATGATATAATATTATAGTTTAGATTGAAAATATAACTGTAACAAATATCTCAAAATATCTAGATATTTGTTAAATTACCATTTCACCCGTAACGCATTAAATTCTCCGTAAAGGATTTTCCGCACTTAATTTAAATTTATTTATCGACGAGTAATTCTAAACGGTGTCAAAATAACTTTTTGATCCTATAAACTCCAAAATATTATTAACTTTGGCTAAAAAGCCTCCGAGTCAAAATCCAAAATATATAAAATACATAAAGTGTACTTTAAAATTATGGGTCTTACAACAAGTCTCCAAACTTCCCAATGACAAAAAGATGTCTAGAAAGTGAAAAAATGCGTTTTAATGTATGTTGTCGCGTGCCACGCACCCCAGACGCACCCCAATTGGACATCTACAACTCTAGATATGGCTGAAATACTCCACATAAGTCATGTTGATTTCTCACCAAAATCAGCACTGCACTAAAATAAAGTACAACGCAACTACACAAAAGATCTCTATCTTAATCAAGAAAAATAAGTAACATAAATTTTCATTAAATCAAAGAAAGCTAAAATCAACAATATATCGAAATACTCCTTAAATTAACGATGAATAAAAGATAAATTAAGACTAAAAATATATACAAAAATATGCATATGATGAAGAGTCGTCCGTTAGAATGTGTATTTAATGTCGTTTTTCATCGATGTATTATATTGAATTAGAACAAATGCGTATACTTTATTAGTCAAAAATCGTTTAAGCAAGGAAATGAGTTTATTTTAATTGTATATTGGAAATAAATTTTAAATACATATTTGGATTTGTTTTTAACAACATAATATATTAAATACTTAAATGAATAACCTAAATTTTAGTCTAAAGAGTAAATATAAAAGAAATTTTAAAAATAATTATTTTTAGTTATATGAGTGAGCGTGGATCGAACAGGCGACTTAGGGTGGAATAGGGTAGACATTTCGTCAGGGCCCTAATGCCTATTGAATAAAAAGGTTAGGCTCATGCTATTTTTAAAGCCTATTTATTTAAATTAGGTCAGACTCAAGCTTATAAAAAAGCCTATTAGGGCCTTCACAGGCCGACCTATAATATATTTATTATTTATTAATGTTATTTTTTATTATTATATTTATAATATTAATTCCTATTTAAATTTTAATCACTTAGCAGATCACTCAGTAGCGATTCCATATTTTGGTGTCGTTCATATTTTGTAGATGTCAATTAGTCAATCATTCACTAAGTAGTCGTTCCATATTTGTTTGAGAAGTGGTGTTGGTGTTTAGAAAAAAAAATATATTCTTTGGAATACTAAAAGAATTATTTTTTAGTGGTTTTAAGGATGTTTGTTTTCTTTTCCTCGATTTTTTTAAAATTATTTTGTTAGGAGGAAATTATTTTTTTGTTAATATACTTTATATGTACATTGATATTGGTATGTGGAGAGTATCACGTGGTATTAAATATTTTAATTGTGAATAAGACTTTTAAAATAGGCTTCCAGGCCAGACCAGACTTTTTAAAAAGGTCATGGCTATACCGATAAAAAAACCCGTATGATAGGTTGTAGGCCTAAAAAATTAGTTATAGGTCAGACTCAGACCTTTCAAAGCCTAACTTATTTCCCACCCCTACAGGTGACCTTTAGATCTTCAATCTAGACGCTCTCCAACTAAGATATCCCTGTACGTTTAAAAGTACTTAGCCATTTTATGCTATTATTCTTGGTGTTATGAGCTTGTTCACCTTTTTGGTTTTAGCGAATATTTTTGTGAGTTATGTTTATCATCCAGAATTGAATTTTTAAAAAGAAGTCCGTAAAAAAAATAGGGCATGTGTGAATGCAGTGAACGTCTGACACTCCTCCCAACTAAGCTATTCCCGCAAATTTATAAATTTTTTGTCTTTTTTTGGTGTTATTCTTTTGTACTTGAGCCTTTTCACATATACATCCTTTTCGGTTTTAGCGAATATGTATTTATGTAGTTTTGATCAATGTATTATTGTGGCTTTGAATGAAGCGAATATCATTTTTAGTAAAAAAAAATCATTTAAATGCAAATGATATTTTTAAATTGTATTATTTTGAAAGAAAATTTTCCAATATATATTATATTTGTTAACATATATATAGTTATTGAATAAGATTTTAAATTCTTGAATTTCAATAACCTAAGATTTAGTCTACAAAGTAAATATAAAATATAATTTTGAAACTAATATTTTTGTGAGCTATTATTTATCATCAATGAACGATGTTTTTATAAAAAAAGACCGTAAAAAATAAGTGTGCATGAGAGAAGAAAGAGAGCTTGGATCAAACATGGGACCTTCAATCTTCTCTCGGATATGTGCTCTCAACTGATCTATAACCCACAAATTTTTCAAGTGTTTGTCGTTTCATGGTGTTACTACTGAGGTGTTGTGAATTTGTTTACGTACACACCCGTGTTCAGTGTTAACAAATGATTTTTGTGTCGTTTTCGATCGATGTAATTATGTTAATTAGAATGAATCATTATTTTTAGTCAAAAAGTTGTTTAAAAAAGGAACCATGATGTATATTTATAATTGTTATTTGAAAGAAATATGAATTATTAATTAAAAGACCATAAAAAAATTATAGTCATGTAAATGCCATGCCGTGAGCGTGGATTGAACACGCCATCTTTAGTACACATGGCTCTCTAAGGTAAAACTATCGCCGCCCAAATTATTTAGTGTTTTTGTTTATTTTATGTGTGTTATTACATGGGGTGATTGACGTCAGTTCACACATATTACAGCTTTTCATTTTAGTAAATACGTATATCTGTGTCAATTTTCTTATCGATGTATTTATTAATTTGAATAAGTGAATATCATTTAATAAAGGACACCTCCAATGTTAATTTATTAACTGTACATTTTGAAAGAAAACATTTCAAATATACAATACAGAATTGTTTACAAAAACCATTAGACTTAATTAACATTCGTGTCTCTATTAACATTACATTTCAGGTAATGTTTCTAGTCTTTATCTTTCTTCTTATTCCACCCGACTCTAAGTACCTTTAAAGTTTTATTTTAAATTGACAACATTGATTTTTTATGTTTTAAAATTTCAACAACCTTATCCTTTTTTAACAAAAATTCAAAAAAAAAATTTCAATCAAAACTCATAAAATTAATTATATTCTTCAATATAATATAATTTCATCAAATTCCGTAACGCAAATCTTCAAATAAACTCATATTTTTCATACTTTATTTGATATTATTAGAATAAAGGACTAAATCGGAGAAAAAAAGATAAAAGGACTAAAACGTTACCTGAAATTAAGTTAAGGGACCACGAATGTAATTTAGCCAAACCATTATTATTGGATAAATCTAAAATATTTGAATTGGATAACCTAAGTTTTTAGTCTTGAGAGAGTAAATATAAAATACATTTTAAAAAATAATATTTTTTGCCAGTTATTTTTATCATCAATGAACAATTTTTTTAAAAAAAGACCGAAAAAAAGTAATGCCGGTGAGAAAATAAAGAGTTTGGAAAATAGAAAGGATTAAAAAAAAAAAAAAACCAATGCGGTGAGTCTGATCAACACACTGAACTTTCAAATCTTCGGTTTGACCCTCTCCCAAACATGTTCCTCCCCGCAAATAATATTGCAAACCAGTCGGAAATCAATCACCAAACTCGGCGTCTTACGTGGCAGGGCAGTATTCTAACACTAGACGACTGGTGTTGTCATGAATAATTCTTCACTACTTTGAGTTTTTATTATTAACTACTAGCAAGTTTTTAGTTCAGTTAACCCGTGTCTTGTATGGATAAATATATCTCTCTTTGTAAAAAAATTGTGTAAATAAAATAATATTTTTAAGCTGTTTGAAAAAAAATAAAATGATATATAATTTCCTGTTATGAAATATGCATTATTAAATACATATAAAAAATAGATAACCAATATTTGTAATAAATATTAAATAATAAAAGAAGTCCTTCATCTTTGTAATAAAATAATATAAAGGAAGTTCATATATACTTAAAATAGTCACACCTATTGTGTCCATAAAAAATAACGCAAGTCAATTTTAAAAAAAACACTCAAGCACTGCATATACTAAAACGTGTAAAGAAATATCAGCATAGGGAGCGGCCCAACATAAAACAAAAATTATTCGAGTAAATTTTTTTAAAGTTAATAAATAAATTATTAATATTTTATTTAAAATTTATCTTTCGCATTTTTTTCGATGCAAAATCAGTTATCAATTATTGTAATCGATTTTGTTTAATAATTCTTTTTCAATCGATAATAAAACTAATCTATTTAATCTTTCTTGTGACATCATTGGTCTTAAATAAAATTTAATTAATTTGAGTTTCAAAAAACTTCTTTCTGCTGAAGCGATAGTTACAAGAATTGTTAATATTATTC
This sequence comes from Cicer echinospermum, assembly GCA_002896215.2. Taxonomy (NCBI): domain Eukaryota; kingdom Viridiplantae; phylum Streptophyta; class Magnoliopsida; order Fabales; family Fabaceae; genus Cicer; species Cicer echinospermum. The sequence continues at coordinate 11,049 of PGTU02007658.1, forward strand.
TATATACAATATATGTATTTGGAAAAAATCTAACTTTCTTATATAATTAAGTATGTCAATTAGTGTGTCATTTTCTACTTGTAATTATCTCCTCTTTGAATTTTAAGTTCTACAAATAAATATAATCCATAAATATCTGATTTGTTCTTATGTTTTAAAAAATCACTACACGAAAAATAGGATTTTACACGTTCTTTTTAATGCATATTTTCTTTTAATTTTTTATTATCCCAATGTTTTAATCTCTCAATATAAATAGAAAATTAAAAATATCTTCATAAAATTTAAATTGTTCAAATGCTACGCTATTGAAATGAAGTAATTAATCAAGTGAAAAGCATTAAACATAATAATTAATGCTAAAAATTGGAAGATAAAACTTTTTGAACATTTTTTGTTTGTGTTTACGTTGTTGGAGTTTAAATACTTTTTATAATCTATTTATTGGTCCATATCAGCAAATGATAAAAAATGAAGAAATAATGAAATTATTTTCGACGATGACCTAAAACAAAGAATTTACCTGTCTATCTCTTAGACGGCTCAACAAGGAATGAAGGTAGTTGTTGGGTATCAGAGAAAAAAACCAATTTTTATCTTCAATTTGAAAAAATAAAAGTTAGATATTAACCTAAAGATACCAGATACCAGATGTATAAGACGTATTCCATTGCAACAATCTTATTATTGATCGGCGAAGACGGAGATCCAGAGTACGACATGTATAGATCATTTTGTCGAGACTTTCAGAGTTGTTAGATGAGAGTCAGCATCAATAGAAAATCGTAATACTAATATTACAACTCATTGCTATCTACACATTTTTCCAATTGAAAGAGAGTCACTTTCTCCACATACGGATTTATACCAAATATGTATATTAGTTTAGTTCATTAACTTGGAGTATACAAGAATAAATAGAGAACTCGAAAGACGGTGACCAAATGTACTAAGTAAAATAAACACATAATGGATGAAATCATACATAGTCAACACATATAAAAGTAAGTGGTTTCCTCTAAAGAATAAACACTTGTAAACCTAAAAAACCAAATAGCAGATTAATATTAAGAGATCATAATGAACTCAAAATAAAAATAAATGATAAAATAAGGAACGATGATAAATTGATCATTCTCACATTAGATCTAAAATATTTTCAATTATTTCCCATATATATAAAATGATGTCTGTAGTTGGATGAACATACTTTTTGGCACACCGACGATAAGAAAAGATGAACATGAGAGAAGTGAAGACTCGTAAATTAAGAATTGCAAAACTATTATCTCATAAATTAAAGTTAGAAAGAAACATTGAAGTTTGGTGGCTATGATTATTATTTATAGAAAGTAATAGACTTTAATGATTTGGGGAAATTAGAGATTTTAATAAATAAAGTGTTTTGACTAATAAAATAAGAGTATTTGTTAGATGAGAATTATTAGTTTTGAATTTTACATATTCAAAATCTCTAATCTTGGTGATATATATTATTGGCTTTAATTGCACCGTTTATGATCCCGCCATTTGGAGACTGATCTCGCGGAAGTAGTGCCCTCCATTTTGTTTCTTCCAGTTTATGGTCCCCCAAGCAGAATTTTGGTCCAAAACTTGATGAAATTTCATTTTTTTTTGGCATTTATTTAAGTCACGCATAGCCTCAAGATCTCATTTTGCAAACAATTGTACCATAGAAATATATGATCATAACATGATGGTAGTACGGCTTTAAAAACTAAAATTTGTATATCAAGTTTTGGACGTCTAAAATTCTGTTTGGGTGACCAAAACTGGGAGAAATAAAAATGGAGGGACTACTTTTTGCGATTCAGCTAACAATAGCGGGCGACCAAAACTGCAATTAAGCCTATATTATTTTTAATTTATTTTTAAAATTCAAATATAATGTAGATTTTTTATTTTATATTTTTTTTATATAAGTAAAAGTGAATCAAAGAAGAACTAAATGAATCTAATACAATAAGCATTTACATTAATTTTCTTTTATCGTACTTTACTTATATTGGATATGGGAGTCAGTATATTAAAGTGTTATTTTATATTGTGACTGGACATTCTAAGAATTAAGTGGTGGGAGGAATTAATGAAAATTGTGGAAAGTATGGTCAAATAACGTAGAAGAAATTGGTGTTTAACATGTTTGATTTATTTTAGTGCTTGATTGGAATCAAATTGATAGGAATTTTTACTGGTTTCGTGATTTTGTAAATTGAAAATGCTTGTTAATGCAAAAGAGTAACACATCGAGTTATATGCACGATGGTCAATACAACTGGTAACAACTTACGGTGATCAACCCTTCTTGAATACGTCAAAAACTAAAATTTACTAATTTCTTTTAATTTAAATCTTGACATATGTATATTTATTATTTTCATTTGGAAGTCATTCGCGCTATATAGCATTACCCTTTATAAAAATGTCAAATTGTGTATTTTTTATTCCTTGTTAAAAAAAACCCAAATTATAGTAGAGATGTTTAAAATCGCGAAAATGAAATGAAATTAATTTAACAGTCATATTTTTGCTTTTATTATTTTACTTAACTTGGCAATAGTAAATTTCAAAATTTGAAATGGTGTCAATGACGTTTGGGAAAATTATCAAATATTAGCTCACTTTATGTTGGTGATTAAGTTGGAATCACACTGATGAAATTTTTATGTTTGACAAGAAATAAAATGCAAATGGAGACAGTGTTAGGGATCAATCACGTTGGAAATGGTTTTATCAATTCGTGCTTGTTTCAATGTTTATTTTTTATTTGAAAAGAATGTTGGTTTTCTTTCATTAGAACTAGACTTATGTATTATTTTACAAAAAGCCCAAATAGTGTATTCCCATTAAAAACAAGGATAAATTATAGGAGATGTTGGTAACCGTGAATGTAAAATGAAATTCAATAATATATAATTATGTTTTTATTACGTAATTCACTACGCCAGGAGAGAATGACATTAACAACGCCATTTTACAGCGCTTTCTAAACACAAGCGCTGTTAGTAATTATATTTTAAAAAATAATCGGGATAGCCTATTACATCATGCTTTTTTTATGTGAAGCGCTGTAAACAGCGATGTAGTAGGTTCATATAACGTTTGCGCATCACGTTATAGATTTTACACAGCGCTTGTCAAAAAAGCGGCTGTAAAAGAAGCGCTTTCGCGAATCAGTTACAGTGCTTTTTTCACAAGCGCTGTAAAACACATGCGCTTTCATTGAATTTAACTACCTATTACAGCGCTTTTTTCACAAGCGCTGTAAAACACATGCGCTTTCATTGAATTTAACTACCTATTACAGCGCTTCTTTCACAAGCGCTGTAAAATACA
>PGTU02007659.1:0-11216 GCA_002896215.2 Cicer echinospermum
TTTAGTCCTCTTAATCCTAATTTTGACATAATTAACAAACATACAATGTTCATACATCATATGATAAATCTAACATTTTAACTTAGCAAGATTTCAGGAACAACAACTCAAGCCTACACACTTGAGACAAATTGCTTGGAACTCAAGAAATCAACTAAAGTTGAAAATCTATGAAGCAATCGATTGGGAATGATTTCGTAAAAGGGTTGTAAGGAAACATGCTGTGGTACACATGAAACTTAAGGAATCGACTGGCACAATCAGAAATAAAAATTGTGCAAGTCAGTGGCGCCTGATTTACAGGCTTAAATCGATTGGCACAATGATTGTGCACATCAACAAAGTAAAAACTGTTGAAACAACTCGATTTTGGGAATCGATTGGGTTAATGTCACAGGGACAATCCATTTATTAGGCTTAATCGATTGGACTAATGATTGCGTATATAAAACTCAAAAGTAACATGGGCCTTAAACACAATCGTTGGACAACCTATTGTGAGAATTCAATTAAATGTTATTTGGTATCAACGTATTGGAAATCCGATGAACTATAACAACTGGGAAGAACTTTTCAGGAAATCACTACAAATCGATTGCAACTCCGATAACATGAAAATTTAGCTAAGTTCCTGTTTTAAACACAATCAATTGGCAAAGTCGATTGACACAAATATTTGAATCACAGTGAACTCTCAGTTTGTGGCCAAATCGATTATGTATATTGTGAATCGATTATGTGACTTAGTAAATCGATTAAGTAATCGATTGGTGTGACTTTTATTTAGTTGGAACAAAACACTTGACATCGATTATGCAATCGATTCATATAAGTCTGCACATAATTTACTGAAAAGTGTTTTTTAAAGAATCGATGGGAAATCGATGGTTTGTATAGTTTCAAGATTCAAGAAAAACAAGACTTGCGATATCGATTGGCAAATCGATTAGGCCTGTTTTATAACTTTAATGAATCGATTGGTTAAATCGATTATTAGTTTGTTTTTCAGAGAGACTATATAAACTGTTTTAAATGCATCGTCTAACACATTACAACAGCATCAGATACTTGAGAACACTTGAAGATACTCTCAGAACACTGAAGAAATCTTAAGAACATTTTGATGACATTCTAATATATGCTTTTCAGATCAAGACCAAATGATTATCCATCATCATTAAGAGAGACTGAAAGAAGAGATTGCTGAGAGAAAAAGACAATGTCTCAAAAACACTCAATTGAACAAAAACCAGATTCTTGTGAGATACATTGATCAAGATTGAAGACAACTTTTGTACTTTCTTTTATTTTGTTTGTAACAAATACTCTGTAAAGAAACGACTGTGAAAATCCAGCTAGAAATGGTGGCGATCTTCTTGGTTGAGAGGTCTCATCAAGAAGGAGTTGTACTTGATCTGTGTGAGTCTGCCGATGACTACAAGGATCAAGGGGTTAAGCAATAGGAAAGAGATTGAGTTAGATAGACAGGTTTCGAGGAAACTGGACAATCTGTAAACAAGTCTCAATTCTTTCTATTGAAGAAAGCTGAAATCCAGTTGGATTGTCAGGACTGGATGTAGGTTTGTCTTATTGACAACTGAACCAAGATAAACCTTGGTGCATTCTATCCCTTATCCTTTTACTTTTAAATTGTTAATCTTGTATGTATGCTATTATAATTCCGCTGTGTGTATGAATACCGAATAAATCTTTGCATCGTATGATTTGTATGTTCGATCTTAGGAATTGTATGCTAGACGTATTGCGATTTTCTATATCGTTGTTAATTTGATTAAGAGACTTGATATATTCTGTAATAATTACAAGGTCATAAATAATCAACAATTGGCACCAGAGCCTGACTTTTTTAGAGGTAAAAGACTCGATAAAAAGAATATGGCCTCAGTTGATTGTTTTAGAGGAGAAGGTTGCTTCACTTGCAGACCCCCAGCCTTCAATGGAACTGCATACATGTATTGGAAACATAGGATGCTGATATTTCTGGAAGCTAGTGGTATTGATATTTCTAGATGCTTAGTTGAAAATGGACCATACATACCTAAAAATTGCTGGGACAAATGACTTGATGATCCCCAAGCCCAGATCCGAATGGTCCGAGGACGATAAAAAGAAGGTAGGTTATAATGCTAAAGCTAAGAATATCTTATAACATCTGCTTTGTGTGCAGAAGAATTCTTTAGGGTATCAAAACTGTAATCAGCAAAGGAAATGTCGGACATTCTTTCAGGAAACATGCATGAAGGCACCACAAGAGTGAAAAGAGCTCGTGTAAATACACTTATGCATGAATACGAATTGTTTAGCATGAAGAAAGATGAATCTATAAGTGATCTACAGACGAGGTTTACACGCGTTATATAATAACCTTCTCTGCCCTGGGAAAACAGGTGGATCAAACGAACAACAAATTGGAAAGATCATGAGGTGTTTAACAAGAGAATGGCAGCCCAAAATAACTGCTATTGCTGAATCGAAGATCTGGCAAAAATGGACCACGTGCAACACTGTTTGGAAAGGAGGAGCACGAAATGGGAGTTGCATAGACTAGATGAGTCAGAGCAAGATAGCAGGAAAAAGAAAGGACTGTCTTTTGAAAGCCCAAACGCCATCAATCAAAAACTGAACAGAACAGATGCTCAGATGAATCAAGCAGTGAGACTGATGAAGCTGAGAATTGGTTTACTTGTCAAAAAGTTTAAGAAATTTCTGAGAAAGAAAGACAACAAATTCAGAAAGCCATCCAGTTCTAAGACTAGTGACAACAAGACAATCACCTGTTATGAGTGCGGGTAAAACAGGTCACGTAAAGTCTGAGTGTTACAAGTTGCAGAACAAAAATATAGCTACAGAAACTAAAGGCAAGGAACCAGCCACCAAAACCAGAAAAACATATGTTGCATGGAATCACAACGAAGAATCCTCTGCCTCTTCAGATGAAGAAGAAGCAAATCTATGTCTCATGGCAATACCGACTAGGAATCAGAAAATGAGGTTAGTTCACAATCTAATCCAACTTATGATGAACTGCAAGAAGCTTTTCAATGAACTGCATGAATGAGTATGTGAATTCTATTAAACAGTTGATAAGTACAAAGAAAATGTTTGAGCAAATGAAAAATGATCATAAAGAAATGGAAAAATTTGTATGAACAATTGAAAAAGGATTCACATGACAAATCTGCAAGATGCATTGAACTTGAAAAAAATGTTGCATCATTAAAATCTGATTTATTGAAGTTTGCTAATAGTAAAGATAAACTGAATGTCATACTTAGCAATCAAAGACATGTTAATGAAAAATCTGGTTTAGATATATAACCCAATATGCATGTTAAAAGGAAATAACACTAGATATGGTATTGGTTATATGCAAACCAAAATGTCAAACATAGTCAAAAATCTGTTATTTCAAGGAATATGTATGACATCTTTACTAAACCAAACAACATTCATCCTTGATGGTAAATGTCATTTCTGTTGGAGAAAGAGGGACATTTTGTTCAAATGCAAATTTAAAAAATTACCAATAGAGATGGAAGCAAGTTTGGATAGCAAAGATAACATGGAATTTTTGACACTAACTTCGAAGACCCAATTTAAATTGGGGACCTAAAATAAAATTCTGATTGTGTGTTGCAGGTGTGCTTGACATCCACTAAGCATTCTTGTATTTAGATAGCGGATGCTCAAAGCACATGACATGAGACAAATCCAAATTCCTGTCCTTGACATTAAAGGAAAGAGGTTTTGTTCAAATATGGTGACGAACAATAGAGGAAAATTATTGGAATTGGTGACATAGGCAATGAGTCAAACTGCAGTAATCAAAAATGTCTTGGTATGTAGAAGGGCTAAAAACACAATCTGCTGAGTATAAGCCAGCTATGTGATAAGGCTTCCAGGTAAGTTTTTCCATCACAATCTGTGCCATTATTGAGCATAAAGATGACAAACTACCATAAAGTTAGTTGGTGATAGAATTAATAACATTTATATGTTAGACTTTAATTATTTGCCAAGTAATATGTTGTTTGTTATCTAATTCAGATGAGACTTGGTTATGGCATAAACGTATAGCGCATATTCATATAGATCATTTGATATAGACTGGTTAGCAACAGCTAGTTATGGTCTCACCTAACAGAAGTTTACTAAAGGATAGAACTTTGTGACTCCTGTGAGAGAAGCAAACTGGTTAAACTTCCTTTCCCTCTATAGATATCGGTCAAAACCAATAGGGTTTTGCAGTTAGTTCACATGGACCTTTTTGGACCTGCTCAAGTGAAGAGCGTTGGAGTAAACCTTTATGGATATGTGTTGGTTGATGACTCATTCCAGGTTCACATGGACATATTTTATGGCTCACAAGAGTGATGGCATTCTCAACTTTAAAAAATTTGGTACTTTAGGTTCAAAATGAGAATGACCAGAAAATTGTATCAATTAAAAGTGATCATGGAGGTGAATTCCAAAATGATTCTTTTCAAACTTATTGTGACAACATGGAATCAACCACAAATATATTCTGCCCCTAGGACACCTCAGCAAAATGGGGTAGTGGAAAGGAAAAAATAGATCCTTAGAAGAGTTGCTAGGACTATGCTTAAGGACTCCAACCTTACCTAAAGTACTTTAGGGTAGGATGCAATTAGTACAACCACTCATGGTGCCACCATGACCAAATAGAGTTCTCATTAGGCCCCTGCTTAGAAAAACCCCTATGAGCTTTACAAGGGTAGATAAACCAAACCTTTCCTACTTAGAATCTTTGGTTGTAAGTGCTTTGTGTTTGATCAATGGCAAAGAAACCTAGGAAATGTTTGACCCTAGGCAGACGGAGGTATTTTCTAGGATACTCTCAAACCAGTAAAGGCTCGGTATAGAATCTTCAACAAAAACAACACACATAGAAGATAGAAGAGTCAGTTCATGTAAAGTTTGATGAATTATTTGCAGAAAACTTGAACAAAACTCCTCCTTGTGGTTGTGATGACGTTGTTTGGCCTGATGAAGTTGTCAGAGTCTGAACCGCATCTGAACATACCTGTATGGGCTGTTCTTCCAACTAGAAGAGCTGCACTGATCTGTAGACCCTATAAGGACTGTGATTTAGCCTAAGGACGATGGAAGTTCAACAGAATCCACCCCATAGATAATCATCATATAGGGGATATTTCTAAACGGGAACACTGTTGCAACTAGGAAGAACCTTAGACAGTTTTGTAACTTTACAGCCTTTGTGTTTCAGATTGAACCTAAGAACATTAAGGAAGCCCTGTTAGATAGTGAGTGGATACTTGCTATGAAAGAGGAGTTAAACCAGTTTGAGAGAAACAAGGTGTAGAGTTTAGTACTTAAACCAGAAGGTAAGCACATCATAGGAACAAGGTGGGTGTTCAGGAACAAATTAGATGAGAATGGAGTTATAACCAGAAACAAAGCTAGACTAGTAGCCAAGGGTTATAGTCAAGAGGAAGGAATAGATTTTGATGAACCCTATGCCCCTGTAGCTAGGTTAGAAGCCATAAGAATTTTACTTGCTTATGCATGGTAGATATAATGGACTTTAATCTTTATCAAATGGATGTGAAAAGCGCATTTCTCAATGGACGTAACCTTTCAAGAGGAAGTTTCTTGTTTAGCCAAACACCTGGTTTTGAAAATCCTGATTTTCTCACGATAATCATGTTGTATAAGCTATCAAAGGCCCTCTATGGTTGAAAACAAGCTCCAAGAAGCTTGGTATGAGAAGCTCAGCAATTTCCTCATTTCAACTAAAACTTTTAATGAGGAAATGTTGACAAGACCCTTTTCTTACACTAAGACTACTTGAATGATATATTTGCTTGGTCCAAGTATATGTTGATGACATAATATTTGGATCTACAACAATAAAGTTGTGCAAAGATTTGGAAATTAATGAAAGGTAAATTTGAAATGTCAATGATGGGGTGAACTATCTTATTTCTTGGGATTTCAAATTAACCAAAGGCAAGCAAGGCATTTTCATTAGTCAAACTAAATACTGTAATGATTTGATAAAGAAATTTATTTTTGAAAACCTTAAGTCCATTGATACTCCGATGAGTCAAGGAAATTACTTAGACATAGATGAGAAAGGTAAACCTGTAGATGTTACTAGGTTTCGGGGTATGATAGGATCATTGCTCTATCTTACAGCAAGCAGGTCTGACATTATGTTCAGTGTTTGCATTTGTGCAAGGTACCAATCCAATCCTAAGGAGTCTCACCTTAGTGCAGTTAAGAGGATTTTCAGATATCTAGTAGGAACTAAGAGTCTAGGCTTGTGGTATCCGAAGGGATCAACCTGTACCTTAGTTGGTTACTCAGATTCAGACTTTGCCGGATGCAAACTAGACAGGAAAAGCACTTCTGGAACTTGTCATTTACTTGGAAACTCTTTGTGTCATGGTTAGCAAGAAACAGACTAGCATTGCTCTATCAACTGCTGAAGCTGAATACATTGCAGCTGGGAGGCTGCTGTGCTCAGATTCTTTGGATGAAACAGCACTTATTGGATTTTGGTGTTTGACTTGGAGAACAGTACCTATTATTGTGTGGATAACACAAGTGCAATAAGTATTTACTAAGAATCCAGTGATGCACTCCAGGACCAAGCACATTGAAGTAAGACATCATTTTTAAGGGATCACTTTCAAAATGGAATCATTAAGCTTGAAATATGTTAACACAGCTGAAACAGCTAGCTGACATCTTCACCTAAGCTTTACCAAGAGAAAGTTTCCTGCCGTTATATAAGGATGAAACTAGGGATCATTTGATCCTAGTGAGGTCTGATCTTTTGAACCCTTTCACAGGACACTTCTGGTGCTTGTAGTGTTTTCCAGTTAAAATGATTGGGTAATCGATTACCAGCATGGTATATAGTTTACATTAATCGATTTTGGGAAATCGATTTGTGTTGGCCCCAGACTTCAAAGTTCAGAAATTTTTTTAACCTTGCCTGAGCGTCGATTGGGAAATCGACTAGTTCACTTTTCAACTTTAAAACAATCGATTTGGACATCGATTAAGTAAATCTGGAAATCGACTTGGAATCGATTTACAAATATGACTGTTGTGACTCTCCTTTACTAGCCGTTGAATGCAATAATTACTAAATCGATTGACATTTACCCAGCAACGGTAACATAATCGATTGTTCAATCGATTTACACATTTAAGGGTTAAAATAGGAACAATTATCATCGATTTTCTTCACTTCATTTCTCTCCAGATTTCACAAATTTTTTGTCTGCTTCATCTCTCTGTTTCGCAATCGCCTCTGTTACTATCTACATTAAAACTACTTCAACTTACAATTATGGACGAGTTAATAAACACAAGTCAGAACTCCCTCACCATCATCATCGTCAAGTGGCGAACCCGCCTCACCACCACCTACATTAACCAAAAGGGTTCCCATTCCAACTCATAAAAATTCTTGCAAGGACAAAGGCAAGGCACCTGCTGTTAATCAAGAGAAATCTAAAGAAAAGAAAGGAGCCCACCCACTGAGAAGCTTTGGCTGACGCATGAAAGAAATTTCTCAGAAGAAGAGAAACCAGTTTCTTCACCCCCACCTAAGAAAGCTCCTGCATCTAAAGGATAAGAATGTAGAACCTACCATTCCATTAGACTTCTTAAAAGGAAAATCCATGATGAGGTTGAACTCTGGATTTTGCCTATTTTGATGCTGAAGGGTTTCACTTTCCAAGACCATATGAGATTTCACGGTCTTGATGGCTTTCTCCTCTCCTCTACTCTTGATAGTTATCCAAGGTTAATAGCGGAATTCTACTCAACTTTCAAGCTGACTGAAGAAGGATTTCAAGGCTCAGGTTAAAGGGAAAAGATTTCTTATGTCCTTTGAAGATTTTTCTATTTTATTAGGATTACCATTTCATGGAACTTCTATAGATGGCAGTTCTAAGGCTGACACTGCTGACGAAGGATGGGAAGAATCGTTTGACAGGCATACTGCTGTTAAGGACCTGATGATTGATGGCTTTGTGGAAACCATTTCACTGCCTATCGGTCAAATGAAGGTCCAACATCGAATGCTGATGTATACTCTGACCTAGATGCTTGTGCCACGATCCGGTAACCATGCTGTAGTTCAGAAGTTGGATATACTACTGCTATGGGGATTGTCCAAGGAGCTCAGGATGAGCTGGGCATGGGTTGTGCTAAGGCACATGTTGGAGGCTTCACAGAGTAAGCTTGTGCTGCCTTATCCTCAACTGATTACCAAGATTCTGAAACACTTCAAGGTATCACTTGTTAATGAAGAATCGTCTAAGACCACTCTAATCTTTGGAGAATCAATTGTAAACCAGGTGTAATTGAAAAGGTTGCGTGGTATTTGGATAAGACCTCAGCCGAATGTTGAACCAGCTCAACCTCATCCTCAACCAGCTACTGAAACAACCCCTCCTGAGTTTGTCGCAAAGCTAATGGAATTTATAGAAGTTCAGATGGCTCACAATGCCAAAATGCTAGAGTCACAGGCCATAATGGAAGCAAATCTGAAGACTCTCCAGGCATCCCTGAATTCAGTTGTTCAGGATGTGGCTGCAATTCAAGCGCATTTAGGCATAAAGCTGTCATTTGAAGATATAGCAGACATCGATCGACAAGCAACAGAGGAACCTAACCCAACTCCCCTAGATCGCCCTGCAACTCACGTTGAGGAGACACCTGCTGAGGGTAATACAGCGGTCTCTGCCTCTCCCTTAGATAATAGTGAGGACCAGCCCAGTTTAGGAGATTAGGTGTTTAGGATCTATGTTGTTTTGTAATGACTTGGTGTATTCATTTCTTCTATATATATAATGCACTAGAACGTTTATTCCATTACTCTCTGAAATCATTTGCCATAATCTTTTAATATGCTCATTTGTTGCTCTGATATACTGTTTTCTAATTTCAACCCCCGTGCTTATGTTTATTAACATTAGGGAGGAATTTTTTTTTCCTGCCTTTTTGCCTTAATTGACAAAGGGGAGAGAAATTATTAACTTGCTATGACTGCTGCATAATTTTGACACTCTGATGACTGATAATGAATTATTAAAATGCTTCTGATATTGGTTAAATAGCATGTGTACTGATATCTCTGATCTGATTTTATGATCTGATCTTTATGATCTGATAATGGTAATATGATGCTATGAAAATATATCTGTTGTTAATATTATGCTTGAAATGCTCAACTCAAGTTAAAATTGTTATGCTTGTCACTATGCAAAAAAGGGGAGAGATTGTGGACTTAGTCCTCTAATCTTAATTTTGACATAATTTAACAAACATACAATGTTCATACATCATATGATAAAACTAACATTTTAAGAAGAGCAAGATTTTCAGGACAACAACCAACTCCTACATATTTGAGACAGTTGCTTGGAACTCAAGAACATCAACAAAAGTTGAAAGTCTACTGAGGCAAATTGATTTTCGTAAAGGGTTGTAAGGAAACATACTGTTTGTGGTTACACAATTCGATTAGGCAATCGACTGGCACAATCAGAATAAAAAATTGTGCAAGTCAGTGGCAATCTGTGATGGGATGCAAATCGATGCCCCATCGATTGTGCCACATCACAAAATTAAAACTGATTGAACAAATCAGATTGGGTAAGTCACATGGACCAATCCATTACTAGGCTAAATCGATTGGCAAATCGATTGCTTAAATAATATTTCAAAAGTAACATGACCTGTGACAAACACAATCGATTGGACAATCTATTGTGAGAATTTCAATCATGTTAAGTTTGGTATCAATCGATTGGGAAATCGATTGAACTAAACAACTGGTAAGAACTTTTCAGGAAAATACTACCGAATCGATTGGCACTCCGGTTAACATAAAATTAGCTAAGTCACTGTTTTAAACACAATCGATTGGCAAATCGATTGAAACAAATATTTTGAAATCACAAGTGAACTCTCAGTTTGTGGCCAAATTGATTATATGTATTTGTGAATCGATTATGTGACTTAGTAAATCGATTAAGTAATCGATTGGTGTGACTTTTTATTGGAACAAAACACCTGACGTCGATTATGCAATCGATTCATATAAGTCTGCACATAATTTACTGAAAAGTGTTTTTAAAAGAATCGATTGGGAAATCGATTGGTTTGTATAGTTTCAAGATTCAAGAAAAACAAGACTCGCGAAATCGATTGGCATAATCGATTAGGCCCTGTTTTATCACTTAATGAATCGATTGGTTTAAAATCGATTTTTAGTTGTTTTCAGAAACTATATAACAGTTTTCATCATTCTCGTCAACAACACATCAGAATACTTGATAACACTTGAATATACTTCAGAACACTGAAGAACTCTTAAGAATATTTTGATTAACATTATGATAGGCTTTTCAGATCAAGACCAAAAGACTTATCCATTAATCATTAAGAGAGCTGAAAAAGAATTCTTGAGAGAAAAGACAATGTTCTCAAAACAACTCAATTGAACAACTAGATTCTTGTGAGATACATGATCAAGATTGAAGATAAACTTTGTACTTCAAACTGGTGGCGATCTCTTGGGTGAGAGGTCTCATCAAGAAAGGAGCTGTACTTGATCTTGTGTGAGTCGGCGAGTGACTACAAGGATCAAGGGGTACAGCAATAGGAAAGAGATGAGTTGATAGAAGGTTTCGAGGAAACTGGACAATCTGTAAACAAGTCTCAATTCTTTCTATTGAAGAAAAAGATGAAATCCAGTTGGAATTGTCAGGACTGGATGTAGGTTGTCTTATTGACAACTGAAAACAGGATAAACCTTGGTGCATTCTATCCCTTATCCTTTTTTACTTTTTAAATTGTTAATCTTGTATGCTATTATAATTCCGCTGTGTGTATGAATCCAAATAAATCTTGCATCGATGATTGTATGTTCGATCTTAATTGTATGCTAGACGTATTCGATTTTCTATATCGTTTTAATTTGATTAAAGACTGATATATCTGTAATTACGAGGTCATAATAATCAACAAATAATTTTTGAGTGAGAGAGATGAAGAAGAAGACTGGTATTTAGAGAGAATGTTGTTGCTGGTTTTGAGGAAAAAGAAGGGTGAAGTGGTTTGAAAAGATACTGTTTTCCTGACTTTAGGGGAAAAGAACAATGATTGTTGTGAACCTAGGGAAGGAG
>PGTU02007660.1:0-10585 GCA_002896215.2 Cicer echinospermum
GCAATGAGAATCAGAAGCATATGAACTAGTTTAAACCCTAAATAAAAAAACAGCCTCAATTCAACAAAAGCCCCAAATCGTGAACCCTTTTCATCAAAATCGACCATTTCCCTTTTCTTCATCATCATCCGATTCCGATTTCGTCTTCTTCTTTATTGTTGGTCATCGTCTTCGTGTTCCATGTTGGTGTTCGTCTTCGTGTTCCGTGTTGGTGTTCGACGTCTTCTTCTTCTTCATCGTCTTCGTGTTCGTGGTTGTCTTCTTCATCGTCCTTTGTATTTCGTTGTTTCTTCTCTTGTTCTTTGTTTCGTTTCTTTTAATTTTCCTCAAAAAATAACATCTTAATCTTTCATATGTTTTTATTTGAAGTTTTTTTATTTGGAATAATGTACTCTGATGTTAATGTTTTTTTTTTTGGCTTTGGCTTTGTTCTTTTATCCTGTTTTTGTTGGTCTTTGTGAATAAGAAGAACACGTTTCATCCATCATTAAGCATGACACAGACGATAAATTAAAACTGCGGTACATAAAGCAATGGAGGTATCAATGCCTAACATGAAGAACACAAGTTCTACTACACTCCTGTACCAAGATTCCAATGCATAACAGACAATATATTATAGGCTTAATTGCACTTGATTCCACGATTGCTGTTTAGGGTTCATGATTTTAGGGTTCATGAGTGAATGCTTTTGATTTTGATTTGTTTAGGGTTCTTGATTTTAGGTGTTTTTTCTTTTAACTTAATTTTAACAATTAAATTGTATTTTTAAAAATATTGTAACAATTATAATAATGATTTTTAAAAATATAAATTATATTTTTTTAATCAAAAATAATATAAAATAATAAATTTATTCCACGTAAGCGTCTGCCACATCACCTTTTTTTATTGACACGTCATTAAAAAATGACAACTCATCATGATTTGGACTCAAATTCTGTTTAGGGACTAAAACTGGAGACAAATAAAATGGGGGGACTACTTTCAATTTTCACCTATAATAGAGGACCAAAAGTGCAATTAAGTCAAATATAAAAATCTATCACGAGACTGAAAAAATAAGAAGGAGTTGTTATTTTTATTTATTAAATTCAAATAAAAAAATAAGAAGAAGTTGTTAACGGTAGAACAAAGATATTAATTTATAAAGAGTTGTTAAAATAATATATTATTTATTTTTGCACATCTACTAAATATTATTATTTTTTTTTGTTAAATAAATTATTTTTTTATAATAACAATTTATTTGAAATAAATCTTTTGAAATAATAAAATTTCATATTTTATTATTTTAATTCATTATAAAATATATAATTAAAAAAGAAGATTTCTTTTGTTTCATTCCAAAGTAAATAAAATAGAGTCAAATAATTATAATTTATCTTATTTATAAAATACTATCTCAAATTCATCCTATTTCATTCAGGATGTAATAAGTTATATCAAAAGTTTGAACTTTCATTAAAATATATTTAGTTTGATTTTATTTAATATTTCTAATTTTTTAATTAATTTTACTCTTTTTTATTTATTAAAATTAATAAATGACTTATTTTGTTAATATATTATAAAAAGGTATATGCGACTTACAGATAAAAAAAATTATCTTTAAAATATTTTAATATATGATTTAAATGTTAAGATATAATAAAAATATGTAATAAAAAATTTTAAATAAAAAGAGAATATAAAAACAAAATATCATCTATCTTGTTGTGCTTCTCACAATATTTTTATTTTTTAAAGTTGCGTTTATTTTAAATTGTCGCCGAGGAGATGGAAGCCTTATGTATTGTGGTGAATAATATGATGTTAAAAAGATGGAAAATAAGTTATGAAAACTGTATTTTAAAAAATAATAAACACAAGATTAATTCTTATGTTTATACAAAATACAATGGTGATTCTAATAAGTACAAATGACAATATATTAAGTTTTATTTTGTTATATTTTAGTTCTTTAATTTATAAAAACTCTTTTTAACGTCAAATTTTTTATTTGAGTTTGAACAAATGTTTTCTATATTTATTTATCTTGACTTAAATATACTTTTAGTTTTTATATTTTTATTAATAATATGACATTTGTTAGTTGGATAAATATTTTTTAGATCATGATTGTTATAATCATTTATTTATATATTAAAATTATTAAAAATAAATTTATTTTATCTATAAACATATATTTAAATTAAAAATCTTAAAAATATTTAACAAAATGTGAAATTTATTTATTTATTTAAACTTTTTAAATAATTTTAAAATTGAAATTTTTTCATAAAATGTTTATTTATTTTATTTATTTGTTTTATATAATTTTTAATATTTAAATTTATTACATTTTTTATTTTTATATTTATTTATTTTCATTTATAAATTAAAATATTATAAATAAATTTATTCTATTTTATTTTTCCAAATTAAGATATTTAAATATAAAACTTTTAAATTATTTAAATAATAAAAAAATTTATTAAAAATAAATTCTTTTATTCCAACAATAATTTTCATTTTATAATATTAGAATAAAAGTATTTCAAATTTATTAATTTATTTTAATATTAAAAATAATTAATAAAATTAAATAACAATTAATAATATTAACAAATATTTATCTTAACTCAATAAATTTTATATCACATAATCTCCTTATCATTTTATATCTTTAAATATTTCAAAGGATGATACATGTAAAGGCTGTCCATCAAATATATTTAAAATTTTAATCATTAAGTATATATAGTCGTTGTTGAAGTTTTGTTTTGTTTTAACGTAGTGTCATTTTTATTTCTGAAAGAAAAATAAAATTAGAACAGTTCTAGAATAAACCAAAACAATATATAAAGATATAATTTCATTATCATTAAAATTATTAGAAAAATATAATAATTTAATGTTAAGAATACTTCGAACGACCAACTTGAATGTTTTACTGATCACAATACCAGAAACATCACCTTTACTATTTGAGCTAGAAAGTGGTTACCATATATATATTTAGTAAACCCGAAATATGACCGGTAGATGAGCAGAAGTAGATGGGCACTGGTGGTAAGTCGTATTGCAAGAAAAAAAAAATGTGGGTGTAGACACATCATTCGGATTTAGATATCAGGTATCAATCCATTTCTCGGACTCTCTTTAATTTTTTTGTCTAATATAACTTCTCTATTCGTTTTCAAGCATGTATGTATCTATATGTTCCATTTTGTTGCTCTTTACTTGCTTCCTTCTTCTTCAGTTCTTTCATTCTACTTGCTTTACTTGCCTTGTATAATAATCAGTATGGTTATCAAATTGGAAAAGAAAACTGGTTTGTTTTGATTCTGAATTTTCTTGATGCTGCTGATTTTGTGCTCAATTTTTGTATGCTAGAGTTTATCTTATAGATGATGTTTTCAATGTAATCTTATTTTCAAAAATTGGGATTAAATATAGTACTGCTTTTACTTGTGCTAGCTAGCTCACAAAAACCATCGCTTTTGTTATATGTGTGACAATCATTTGTACTTGGTCGTGATTATCTTAAATGGAGCCTGACTTAATTTTGTTATCAAAGACATTTGATTTTCTTTAAGTGTGCTTATATATAAGTGGTATTTTGTAAAATATATAATCTAACATTTTTAATAATAATCGATAAGGATAAGGAGTACGAAGCACATATATTGATGCGGCCACCAAAACAATGATATTAACACGGTAATAATTTGAAAAAATGAATTAATTGAAGATAATCAATGTGTCGGTGTCCGTGCTATGGATATAAGGACTAACTGATGTTTATATAAAATAATATCAACTTTATATAGGACTTTTGTGTATCTTGCACTTCATATAGCATTTTCTTCTAATTCTCATAGCAATATGTTATAACATTATGCTTCAGGTATTGATTCCAAGAAAATGAAGTGAGAATCTGGAGATGGCAGAGTTACCAGGATATGTTCGTTACTGCTTGCACACATGCAAACTAGTCCTTTTGGCCATTTTGGTCTCTGGAGGAATGGTCTTGCAAATTTTGGTCAGTACTTCTTTCCCCTCCTTGTTGGTTAGTGGTACTATGATGTTGCGAAGGTATGCATAAATAATGTGACAAGACGATATTGCATATATTCTATCGTGGCAGGCATGTTCCTTGTTTAATAAATGGTGGCCAATGCTTAACTGGTGAGTTAAAAGATAATTGAATTTGATTCCAGTATATAGTGGTACTATTCAATTACTTCTTTCATTCTGAGATTGTTATGTGATGATAAAAAATCTCTTATGTAATATAATTAATATCTGGTGTTTTTGCGCAATTAACATATGATGCTTCTTTCCATGCCTTTGTTGTTCTTTCGCTACAGGTCAGAAAAGTTCTTATATTTTCTGATTCAGATAGCAGGTAAATCGTTTAACTTTCCAAACAAGATCTTAATTTAAACTCCAAACAGAAAAGTTAACATATTGTAAGTTCACAGCTTGGGAAATTGATAATTTATTTTAATTAGTTAATTTATTACGTATGTGGTCACCCGGTGTGATTGAATGATGGATCAGAATGGTGTGCACCAAGTTCTTAACTGGAGCCTCACTGTTGGAAGGCATTGCAATTCCCAGCTATACTAACAGCATTCTATGTTATTGGTGGGAGCACTTGCAATGGAACTCTCTTCCTTCTTTGTGTTTGTATTGCCCATAATGTGTCTACATAAAATGAGTGATGGGAAGATGTTATAGTAGTATTCTTGAGATGTGAGTTGACTTGCTTTGTGGGGAAAATGCATCTATTCTCTTGCATGTTATTCAAGTTGAAAATTCCTTACATTGTTTTCTTCTAGCAAATCTTCGAAACTTGCACACACAAAAACTAATCATATTAAAGGTAAGTTTAAGAGGATTAACATCTTCGTAATAATATTGTTCTATGTGACCAAAATGATCCAAGTTTCTACAACATGCACCACATTGTATTGTAATTCTATAGATTAAGTGCATTCTTTTCATATTATTTTTAAAGATAAAATCTATTTTTTCAAATATAAAAATCATTAACGAGAGAAAAATTACACACAATTAAAAAAACACCCGAAATTTAACTCATTAAAACATAAACACACGTTAAAAATAATAATTATGTATCCTTCTTTTTTACAATCACATTCATCCAAAATTTCAAACAAAACCCATAAATTTAATTAATTTCTTTTGGATAAAAATAAACTTTATCAATTTGTAGCTCAAATATCTAAATAAAACTATATTTTTCATTCTTATGTGCTATTGATTCGGTTAGAGATGAAAATATTGGAGTTTATTTAAACAAGCATTTAAGTATGAATTTTAGAATGGCATATATGAGGATGATAATAATTTATAGTTTTGTTTGAAATTCTTTATGAATTTTTGTTTTTGTCAAAAAATTAAGGATACATTGTTGATATTTTTTAAAAGATTAAATTATCAATTCAAAATTAAAATAAAGGAATCAATCGATGGGAAGACAGAATAAATGACTATAACCATGTAAGTTGAAATTAAGTTAATAGAACCCAGTTGCTTATTTAGCCAAAATAAAATGAAGAAAGTGGTAGGACCGAGATACATGATTCCCCTCAAAATCTTTGACTTACTTTGGTCTTATTTAAAAAACGTTTGATATTTACATGTTACTCAATCTAATAGAATCACTAAAAAATACATGTTAAAATAATTTTTTATTGTTATATGTTTTTTATTTATAAAAACATACTCATGTATTTATTTGTTGAATTTAATTCAATCATTAAAGGTAAAACATCCCCGTTTATAGTATTTATGTAGATTAGTGTCCATGCAAATACTTTTGTGCCCATTTTTAGATATAAACGATCGTTACTTAAAACATTAAGAATTGTAGATGTATGTAGTTGATGTTTGTTGCCACTGGTGTTGTGTGATTGACTATTATTAGTATTACTATGTTTTAGGAGTTGGACCTTACTTTTTTTACCTGTTATTTTGTGCAACTAGCTTGGATTTACTACTACCGTTATTTTCTGCTCAATGAATGCCTTTTATGCTTTATCATAATTCCGCCCTTGACTTATTATTTTTTATATATTATTATTATTATATATTATTATTTTTATATATTTATATATTCATTAATTATATTCATTATTATTATTATTATTACTTTTATCATCTGCTTCTTTCTTGTTATTTTTAAAGGGTGTGCTGTGGTTGTTGAGTGTGCTTAGTATAGATTTAATGGAGAAGCAACTCCGACTATTTGTAATTTGAGTGTCCATCAGGGAAGTTTCAGTGATCGGTTAGGATGAAGCATAAAAAAGACGAAAGTATTAATCTCTATCTTGTGAACTACCGATGAAAAACAAAAACGCAAAGGATGATTTAGTTTGTCCATAGATTATCCATCAACCAACACGTATGACTTTTTTTCAAAGGACGGAGACAACAATAGTTTTGATTCTTTAAAACTGTACATACACATTCTTTGCAGTTCTTAGAAATGATTCATAACATATAGCTGTGTTGAAAGAAATTTATCCTCGTGTGAATTCAGGTTTTTCACCGACTTTTCTTTTCTCATTCACATTTTTGCTTTTTTATAGCTGCTACTGATTTTTATGAGTGAGAAGTTTGTAGATCCGGTGCTATAAGGATACTGCTTACTGTTTTAGCAGCTGTCATTTTGTGCCTCTGGTGTAGTGTCATGAATATTTTTTGTATGTTATACTATAATAACAAATGATTTGGATCCATATTTCAATCCGAGGTAGGCGACTTGAGAGTTGTTGGTTTCCCTTATCGTCCTCAATAAATTTGGATGTTATTCCAAATTTACTAGTGGTCAACCCCTTGAAGTTTTCTTATGGAGGCCGAATGGATGATATTCATTTAAAGAGGAAGGTGATGAGAGCAGTTTCTGATGATCTACTCCTTGCTTTGAAACTTTGAGAGAAGACTTTTAGACCACTGCCAAATTGGGAAGCTACGGCCAAATCCATTCAGTGGTAAAGTTTTCTCTACCCGGCGTGTTCCAGAAACTTCTTCATAAAAATATTGAACTTTCAAAATAGCACCTTATGCTTTTTTATATATCATATGAAAACAAACCACTCTGTTCTTGATAGCTATGTATAGCCACATGTACTCCATTCTTCAGCACAGAATTTCTGGATTAACGATAGCATGTATTTTTGAAATATGTTGCTTACAGAAATCATATTCGTATTTATACTGGCTGGACGAAAGACTTTTGTGCTCTGATTTTTTGACGGCGCCAGTTACTTCTCATGTCAATGGTATAAATAATCCCAAATACTTCAGAGTTTCATGTTTCTTCAAATCATTGCTAATTATATTGCTCACACAAAATATTTATTTTAAAATCCCTAGCATACTCTGCATAGATACTTACAATGTTCATTATTCTCATAATAATCATATATTCTATGTGCATGTGCTTATAGATTTTTTTTGGTTTCAGATGTGTAATTGTTCCATATATCCGAAGAACGTATGAAGTTGGACCATGTGATACATCCTATCTTAGCAGCTACGACAAACCAACATAAGGTTTTATTTGCTTCTTCTATTTATATTAAGATATAAATTGCCACATTTTCTCTATTTTGTTCAAAATTATGCTTCATCATGCAAAAATCTTAATGTTGTGATTTGCAAAGTCATGAAAAAATGTAGTCATAATGCACATTATCTTTTTGGAGCCTTTTTTTTGATACAATTCTGTATTCTTTCGATATTGCACATGCACGGTTGATACGTTGGCTTATGTAATGTTTCACAAACAATCCATTTAACATCCTAGCTAAGTTGTTTCACTGTGTCTCGCTACGCCACGCAGCATAAACCCGTGTCAACCTTTACTTAGCCAAAATTTTTGTATTGCCACGGTGGTCAACCGTGGCTTACAGAGCACTTTTTGTAATTTATGTTGGGTATGGCACAACATTTGACCACTATAACTTTGGTCGGCTTCGGATATGTGTATTATGATAATATAGTGTTGAACTGATTTTATTATGTTACTATGTTAGTTCCAATATATTTATTATCACATGTTTTGCTCTTACTGATGGAACACTTGGTTGTTTTTTTGCCTTCTTGAGTTGTGTTTTGTTTGTAATGCTCTTTGAATGCACAATGTAATACTACTCTTCCTGCTATATATATAGTATATATAATATCCTATATTACGGTCTATCACACTATAATGATGTACTCAGTTAATTATGGCGATAACACCACACTATAATCAATGATAGGTTAATCAATTGACATTTTATTGATTTATACATATAGACATGATCAAGATCGATTAGGTTTCAATTCATCAAGTATAATCTGTTAATCAATTATGTGATAGTAAAGTTGAATGTGCAAACAAACTTCATTTCTCTCGTACTACTAGATTTTTAATCTCTTATTGATGACAACCTCGTAGATTGTTAACGTTGAAAAAGTTTATCTGCCTATATATTGTCTTATGACAACCTCTTACATAGTGCTTTTAATTGATCAACTTGAAAGTTTTCTCTTCGCTTGCCACATTTTATATATAACATGTAATTCTCTTTTGAAAATGGAAAATGCGGCGCTAATATTTAACCCTTTTGAAGGGTTGTCTCTTGGGTAATTGTATCCTAACTACCCAGGTATACGCAACCACTACGTGGGTTCTTGGAGACGATACAACTTGCACTTATTAATATTTCTGGTCTATTTGATTCTGGAGATAGTATGGCAAGTAATATAATATAGAAAAAGAGAAACGAGTAGGCTAATATATCCTCGTGAATAAAAAGTATATTTATTAGATATATGAAAATTAGATCAGTTTGGCTAATCCGTTCTAGTCCGTGAATATACTTTCAACTATTTCAGTAGCTAGTGTGGTCTAACTTTCATTTAACTGATAATTTAAAGATCAATCATTGAACCACTGTATTGGCTGCAAACTGTCCTGATATGATTGGATCGGACCTATTAATGAAATGTTAATATTTTAGGGTTTTGTACCCACGGCACTCCCCCCCATTTTTACTCTCCCACCCTCCAATATCTTTTAAAGACTATTTACCCTATGTAATTTACCCACATAAAATTATAGTAAAAATCAAAAATTCCATTTCAGTTTTCGACCCCAATTTTCGAATGTTTTGTAAAATTGGAAACCTTCGAAATGTAATTATGCAGAAAAAATTACTAATTTCAAAACTTTGGAAAAATACCAAACTTTCGAAATGAAATATTCTAGAAATTTCGAAACTTTTGATGAATATGAAATTTTCGAAGTGTATTTTTTCCAGAAAACTTCGAAAGTTTGGATGAATTTGAAACTTTCAATGCACGTATACTTTGAAAATTTCAAACATTCGAAGTAATTCCATTTCGAAAATTTCAGAAGTTTCGAAACTTTCAATTTTTTTTTTAAAAATGACTGGAACTTCCGAAATTAAAATTTTTCTTTTCAAAATTTATTATGGTATTAATTTATTACCATAAATAATATTATAAAATTTATTACTATTAATTTATTACTATTTATTACTAATAAAAATGTATTTCAAAACTTTTCATTAATACCAAATTTTCGAAACTCAACATATATGAAAAGTTTTGCAAAATTTTGCATTTCGAAACTTTCATATTGTTCGAAAGTTTCTGTATTTCGAAACTTTATTGTTCAACGAAACTTTCGAAAGTTTCATTATTTATGGGAAAAATATACTTCGAAAGTTTCATCATTCGAAACTTTTCACTCATTATTCGACCTCTAATTCGAATTTTATTTCTTCGCAGCCATCAAACCATTTCGAAACTATCTTCTATTTGCCTATATATGGAAAACTTTCGAAATTTCTACTTGTTTTTTTCTAAACTTTCAAACTTTCGAGACTTCCATTTCGAAACTTTCAACATGATACAAACTTTCGAACGTTTTGGGGTTTCATACATTTTGAATATTTGAAATATTCGAATTTTTACTTACTTTTGAGATTTGGAAATTTCAAATGTTCGAGGGGTAGGTAGGATCAGATTCATATATTACAAACTTTCGAAGAAATTGGGTAAAAAAGGAAAGTCAAATTTTTTTTGGGTTTTAATAGATGAAATTGAGGGTAAAATGGTCTTTTACACATGATTGAGGTGGTGGGAGGTAAAAATGGGGGGTGCATGGTACAAAACCCAATATTTTATTTACCCAAAATACGAAAATTCCTCTGTTGAGTATTGAACCATGGTTATTAACGAGGATTCAAATCTTCTGTCTTATTTACATGTGTAAGACCCATTATCATTTGTCTAGAATATGATAATTTGGTCCATACACCTTAATATAATAGAGGTAATTAACAATAAATAATAAATTAGAATCACCATCATAACTGAAAACTACATTCATAAATATAGTTTACAACTTGTTTAGTAGATTCATAAAATATTATATCTTGAAAACAACTACAATTAATTGAGTACATCATGAAACAAAATATTAAATTCTAATTCCACGAGTTTGGAACTGATCTTCTGATGCTAATTTCATGTCTCATGTTTCTCCAGCTGC
>PGTU02007661.1:0-27358 GCA_002896215.2 Cicer echinospermum
CAATCATTTTTTTCACACCATGCCTCTGCCTCCCAACAACCAAGACAGTGAGCGCTTTCAAAAGACTCATTATCTCAGCACTACGTTAGAGCTTAACCACTATTAGCTATTACAGTATGAGATTACCTTAGTCCTTTTTATCCTCTTTTCCAAACCCAAACATCATCCAGCACAACAAAGCGTTTTTAATGATCATTTTCAAAGTCCTTACCTGGTCCTTCATCATGATGATGGGTTACTCTGTGTCTGGGTGGAAAAAATTTAACGGATGCATTCTGCAATGCCTTATTCTATGGCTTATTCAACGCTAAGGTATATTTGTTTTGTAGTAACTGGATATGGGCATTTAGCATGATATGTTCTCGAGTGCCGTTTTATTCTGACTACGTTTTTGACGTAAGTGGTTTCTACCGATGATTGGTAATCATTGTCATTTTTCAGGAAAATGATACTATGCCAAACTTTGGTAGGTTTTGCATAAACATTACCAGTCTATTCGCGCACGACACAAGACTTCATTCTCATCTTCACCCGGTAACAAGCTGTTGGGAAACTGCATGTGCTGACCCCGATAGAAACTGCTTCACCTGGGTAAGCAACTTTGTGAAAAACTGCTAATAACAATGTCGTAAATCAAGAACCGAGGAGGAGAGATTCTTCCGGTAACTTTATGAAAAACTGCTGGAACAATGCCGGAAATGAGAACCGAGGAGGAGAACCGGTGCATTCTCCAGGGTTTATTTCCTTTTATTGTGTATTTGTTTTTATTGTTATTTGTGTTTTATTGTTATTTCGTTGTTAATGTTCTTGAACGGCTAGGGGTGGTGGCGACATTCGGGCTGTTTATTTTATTTTTGCATATTTGGTTTTTGATGGTGGGTAATATAAAACATTTCGATTATCACATTTGAGTAATTTGGATCCGCCGATAGCCGAACCCGACCGATTATATTATTATATTTTTATATTAAATATATTAATATTATTAATTTTATAGTTATATATTAATATATAAATTAAAATACACAAAAAGTCACTTGCCAAAATTTAAAAAAAAAAAGGCCAATTTTATTAAAAAAAACCAGCCACAAGGCAGTCCAGCCCAACAACAGAAAAGTCCAACAACTCACTCTTCACTAACATAATTATCCATTCTCCAATAGTACCATTTTAATTTTCGCATATCCACCATCAGTAAAACGATTCGTTTTGGCGTGTATCCGTTAAGTTACCAAATGGCGTATCCATTTCTACAATATTATATATTAATATTATTTAATTATATTATATTATATATTAATATTACTAATTGTAAAATTACAAAAAGTCACTTGCCAAAAAAAGGCCAATTTATTAATGGAAAAAACCAGCCACAAGGCAGTCCATTAAACAACAGAAAAGTCCAACAAACTCACTCTTCACGAAACATAATTATCCATTCTCAATAGTACCATTTTCGTTTGTCGCATATCCACCATCAGTACAGAACGATTCGTTTATGTGTTAATGTATCATTAGTACCAAATGGGCGTATCCATTTTCTACAAAGATGTACTCCTTAAATAAGCTGCGTCTCTGTCACTCACAATCATCTTTGTCGCTGTTTCATTACTCAAATCATCTTTGTCACTATTTTTCATTACTCACAATCTCTTTTTCACACCATGCCTCTGCCTCCCAACAACCAAGACAGTGAGCGTTTCAAAAAAGCTCGGTTTTTACTCAGCACCACTTTCTATTACATTATGGTCGAGATTAGATTTTATGCTCTTTTCAAACCCAAACATCATCCAGCACAACAAAGCGTTTTTAATGTTCATTTTCAAAGTCCTTACCTGGTCCTTCATCATGATGATCGGTACTCTGTGTCTGGAGACCTTTTAACGGATGCATTCTGCAATGCCTTATTCTGACATGCTATTCAAACGCTTCTTAGTATCTGGATTGGCATTAGCATGGATATGTTCCGAGTGCCGTTTTATTCTGACTACGTTTTTTGACGTGGTTTCTACCTTTTTGTATCATTGTCATTTTTTCAATGGAAAATGACCTTACTATGTCAAACTTGGAGGTTGCTGCATAACATTACAGTCTATTCGCGCACGACACAAGACTCGGTCTCATCTTCTGACGGTAACAAGCTGTTTGGGAAACTGCATCTTGACCTCGTTAAGAAACTGCTTCATAGGTAAGCACTTTGTGAAAAACTGCTTGAACAATGTCGTAAATCAGAAACCGAGAGGAGATATTCTTCCCATAACTTTATGAAAAACTGCTGGAACATGCGGAAATGAGAACGAGGAGGAGAACCAATGCATTCTCAGGGTTTATTTCCTTTTATTGTTATTTGTTTTTATTGGTTATTGTTTTTATCCGGTAATTCGTTTAATGTTCTTCCGACTAGGAGGTGGTGGACATCGGGTTTATTTATTTTTGCATATTTGTTTTTGATGGTGGGATAAACAACTTTATCGATTATCACATTTGGAGTCTTCTACCTCTTTCGAATAGTTATTACATTATTATGTTGTTTTATTGTAAATTATTATAACTCGTTCATTTAAGAATATTTGAAATCATAAAAAGACTTAGCAACGGATACTATGAAAATTTTAACCATATCTCTACCATTGATAAAGCGTGACGGTATTTATAATAATTTTTTAAAAGAATTATGTACGGTTAAAAATAATATGGTTACAGTACTTTTCTGATATCAAAGTATTGTAAAATTCTTTACGTGTAAAAAATAGGTTATAGATATAGTATAAGGGTGAAATATTTAAAAAGAAAATAACAAATTTGAAAGAGTTAAAACATGTTTCATTATACTTTTTGAAAAACAAATTATTAAAAGATAATGAAAAAAAATAATTATTTCTTCGTTATTTTAAACAAACAACTGTTTTTGACAAGCTAACTTCAAACTGACAAGAGTGTAAGATGGGTGAATCTTTCATAGGATAAAATACACATGGAAGTTGAACCAAAGATCATCATCAAAATTGCATAATCTTTAAAAGTTTGATGTAAAAAGTGTCATTAGTCTGTAATTTATTTTTTGGAAATAAAATATAAAATACGCCACTCAAAATTAAATAATTACTCACTTACATTGAATAAATTGGTTCAATATTTATAATTAATTGTCTATATTCAAACTACAACATAATGACATGGTGTTATTTGATAAATTGTTCACCTTATAAAAATAGAGCATATGGATATACCCAAGAGTAATCGGTTGTTGGAAAATTAGTTCTTATTGCGTTCTGATCATACCTTGTCATGAGGATTGAAATAATTATTATGGCGTTTTGAAACTATATCAGCTACTGGTCCTTATGGTGAGTTGGTACTAGGAACCAATTTCTGGGGCGTTTAAGATTTTCTAAAATGATTATTGCATTATTTGGTTACTTGATAAAGAGTATATAAAATTATTCGATTGTCGTATCTTGCTACCAATTTGGAAGATTACTGACGTTCAATCCCTTTCTAGATTTTATTAAGATAAAAATCACATTTGAAATAATGGGGTCTGTAATTATATATTTGAAAGAACTTTTCCATAACATGGATGTTATTTAATATTATTTACTATTCATTAGATTATATTGTAGTATCTAAATAAAATAATTAAAATACATTTCAAGATAACCTATTTACAAACTATTTTTTCATATAAAACTTAATTTTAAGTTTTTTTTTATAAAATATATATCCAAAATATAAAATACTTATAAAAGTCTTTCTAAAAAAAATCTTAAATAAACCTACTCATTAATAATTACTACATTAATATAATTATTTCATATGAAATCAACTGAAGTTCAATTATTTTGAAGTTATTACCAAAATCAGACTCTTATCGATAATTTATGTAATATTTCTTCTATTCCACCGTTTTTTGGTAGATAGATCACCTCGTGGTGGAGAGTTTTGTGGCACAAGGAAAAGCATGCATCACAACAGGAGTTATCAATTATGCATTTAATTTTATCATGTGAACTGTGAATAGCCAGCCATTAACACAAAAAGATAAATCCATGGTTTTCAAGCCCTACGTCAAGGTTCATGAGGAAACTGATATATGAAAGCTCCATGCTCTCATACCTATCAGGAAGTGATTTTAAAACAATTTCAGTGTTTAAAATTATCAATTATGAGAAAAACTTGGAAGCTTAATTTGACATTAGAACACGGGGAAGGGCGTATGTTTGGGTGAGATAATTGCGTACTCCGGATCTGGAAGAACCACATTTGTTGAAAGAACCAAGAGAAAGCCAATATACTGCCTCCTATCCAGACATTGCTATAAATTCACCATCAAGCACCCGCCCACAATCAGAAACTTTGAGTCTTCTTCTTACCTTGAAAGAAATGAAGCATAAGTAAGTTGCAGGGATCTAGTGGAACAACTTTTACATGATTTTCTAAACCTAGCATTAACTAGGCCACAACAAATCTACATGATCTACATGGAAATAATAGAAACCCCACTGATAAAAAGCGCAAATGACATCTAGCCATTAGTGAACAAGACAACCAGTGTCATTAAATCTCTCCTTATTATAATGATTGTTAAAAAAGTAACCAGTAAATGAAATATTAAAATGATAAAAATATCATATCATATTACCAAATTTAAAAAAGATTGTCTTACCAGATGAACAAAAAACTAATTCTCTCTTACCTATCAACAACTAATGACGGTAGCACGCCCTGATGTAAAAGATCCACAGAACCTTTATGTCAATCAAGAGTATATTATCAGTAGTTTTCAACTAATCTGCATAATCCACTTTTACATGTATTATAGCGAAAATAATGGTAACAATACAAGAAGCAGTATTCCACATAGATGTAGAGCCATAACATGATCACAAACATTTATCTCTATCAACTGAAACAATGACTTTCAATCATATCCATTTAGTGCAAGGAGTTTATAAGAGTCTTCAACTTCAATTGATCCAGGTTTCTCAGGAGCATCTGATGGTCATCTTACATGACCAATTGTACCTAAGTGAGTTCAAATATCTACTCCATAACATAGTGCTATTCGAATATATTCTTGATCTTTATCAATCCTTTCATGTCCCTTCCTTCGAGCAACATCTCCCATCTTGCTATACTGATTTTCGCAATTGTTCTCACTTTGTTGTCTGTCCAGTAAACCACAAACCCATATAGACCTCTGTTCAGTGTTATATCTATCTAGTAATATTTTCTGTTGAGTTGATAGGAATCTAATGATCACAACGCTACACCTGAAATAATTTATTGTTTCGTCCAATCTGCTTGATTTATGTGTTATCCGCCTTAATCTCCACATCATTATGTAAACAAAGAAAAAATATGTGCAACTTACTGTATGAAGTGATCCCCAATTTTCCTCCAAAACATTGCTATAGGTGCTTGCTAATTTCCCTATGACATGTTGTCTACCCAATACTCATTTGCTTTAAAAGAGATCGGGTTGGGTTGGGTTTGGGTTTGGGTTTGGGTTGGGGTTCAAAAGCCAATGTTAAGGAAAAAACTTCGATGAATTTTTTCTCATCAATGTTTGGAAAAAAAAAATTACATAGTATCAAATATTAATTAGGCACCATCACTACCTGAATTTCCAATGTCGGTTTTTTGTACTTTAGTACAGGTAATAGGTCAACTACGGTTTATACAACTGCTTTTAAAAGAACCGTCGGGGGAAATCTTTTTAAAACATAAAAACTTTATAACAAAGAATGCCAATCACATATGTCATAAAATAAGACAAATATAAAAAGGAAAAACAACATCTTTATAACACAGAATGTATCATTGGTATCAACCTGAAGCATGTTCCCATATGCTGTCTAACAATATCCCAGTCAGCAACAATATCCAATCTTTTAATGGAGACAACCACCTACATCATGGAATACAAAGATAACTAACCCATCTATTAATTATAAAAATCTGAAAACTATAAATCAAGAAGACCCATTATAACGGTTACCTCCATAAAATCTCTACGATATCCCAAGGACTGAGATCCTACGTACAATTTTCTCTTTCCCTTAGCTTTATCACCATCAGCATTTCTATTATTTTCCTTGATTCCCCAGAGCCAGAGTTCTTTCAGCATCACTGATTCATCAACATCCATTTGTCAATAGCTCCCAACAACCTAAGTTCACAAGAGCCAAAACAACTCCCCGTCATCAGATTACCATATCCATCCTCAAATGAGTACACCATCATAGTTTTTAAAGATCTGATCTAACAAACTATAATTACAAATGAGTTTGATGGCCATACATGTAAAACGGTTTTACACTAGATAAACATAAAATGCCACTATTTTCCCATTTCACACTATTTAGTCTCATTAATAATCATACAAAAGTATAGTAAACATCATTGGATGTCAGTGTAAAACTATTTTACACTGCCTTTAATTCCATTACTTTAAATGCACCTAATTACACTACCAACCAGTACTAGCTTGTGACAACAGAAAGTTGTCGGTGCCCTCTTCAACATTAACATAAACACAACCAAAAGAACAACAAAACTGAATAATATGCTAATACCAGTGATACATGAAAAACACTTCATGTAGCTGGGTTTTAAATTAAATAAAAAAAAATATAAATAATTCTACAATGAACACACTGTAGAAGGAAACACAGCTTTGTCCCATCTTCACCGCATAACCAAGCTTTAATGTATGTAACCCAAGTCAATAACTATTAGCTGACACTTCATCTGTGAATTCAACAAAAGTTTTTTAAACATTGTCAAATAGATGAAGAATAGTGAGAGTTAGAACAAAACATAACTGTGTTTTGGCATCTCACCACCGCCGTACATTGCTGTAAGACTCTGAAACTCGACAGAAGAAATTAGGTTTAGAAATTATTTGTGAGTTAAGGTTTAATGAAAATTCTCCCTATAGAGTCTTTCAGATGAAGAAGGGGAGAGGAAATGAAACTAACCGATGAAGAAGTTCGCCGCTGCGGCAGTTACCGGCGAAGAAGGAGGACCGCGCGCGATTTGAAGAAAGAAAGTAACTTAGGGTATATGCTTTTTTACGGATTATATTAATTCGATAAAACCCACGCAATTTGCATTAGCATCCCCTTCTTTTTCTAGTACAACCTCAGGAGTTATTTTCTTTATCTAACAAAGTCGTTTAGTTTAATCGGACTTACTAAAACAAATAGTTACATATAAATTTTACTTTAATCGTATGTTAATGTTAAAAAGATAATTAATGTATTTTAATATTATAAGAATAATAAATAATTTGAAATAGAGAAAAATCTTAAATAACACATATTGTATGAAGTATCTGATATACAAATCAATATTCATAATATATATTTGTAACTATTATTCATATTTTTCATCAACATCAGCACACTTGTAAAACTTAAGAAAAACAAACATTATCTTGTTGTTAATGGATGGCTTAATTCTCTTTTCTTTGTTCCTCAAGAGGGTTAATGGATGGCTTTCTTATTACTATACTACGTTGATAATTTTTAATTGAGGGGGAATTTCTCAGTTAAGAAATAATATTGGAAGGAGAAATTAGCTAGGGAGGAAAAAAAAAATCTAAAAAACTAAATTAAAAGGAACTTTGATGAGTTAGAAAGTTTCATGTTATTGGACAGCATATAATATAAAAGTATTGCTGCTTTATTTCAAATATGACTTAGATTTTGAATGATATAATTTACATTACACCCACATTTGAACTTTCAATTATTTTTAAATGACATAAATAATATATAATAATTCAAATATATGGAGTTTTAACAACATAAATAAAAATAATATGTTAAAAAATAGTATGCGTGTTCAATCAAAATAAATTAATGAAGTAATATACTATTGAATATATTATGATCAACATCTTTATATAAAATTTTGTCTGTATCAAAAAGAATTACATCATTTTATTTTTTTAGTTATTCATAGATTTTTTTTGGTCGAAAACAATCTTAATTTGAAGTGCGTCAGAACACTACACTACACTACATTATGTTACTACATTGGATACTCACTGTAAGAATTCAATTGGTCTTGCTTTTGCTGAATGCATTTAGGAGAGCATTAATATATTTATTTTATGTGTCAAATGATTTTTAAATAACATATATGTATTTCACCTCACTAGGATACGCAAGGTTTGGACAATAAGTTATTGTGGACCCGCCCGAATCCGATGCGACCGAATAGAGAAGAGAGATTTGCGGACGGGTAACTTCGTATTGAAGAGAACGCTAAGGACCC
The DNA here is from genome assembly GCA_002896215.2 of Cicer echinospermum. Classification (NCBI taxonomy): domain Eukaryota; kingdom Viridiplantae; phylum Streptophyta; class Magnoliopsida; order Fabales; family Fabaceae; genus Cicer; species Cicer echinospermum. Next base: position 8,287 of record PGTU02007661.1, read on the forward strand.
TATGGGTTTACCTACGGTCGGGTTCAAATGAGTGAAACTCGCCAGCCGAACAGCATGAGGATCGAAACCGGCTTATATTATCAGGGTTTATATATATTTTATTATTTCTTTCATGATTAAGTTTCTTACAATCCGGAAATGAGTATTGAGAGAACTGTGCATTCTCTTTATTTTCCTGTCTATTGGTTATTAATAATATCCGCTAGGGGTGGTTGTTTAATATGTTTGGCATATTTCGCTTATTGATGGTGGGATATTTCGTTTCATGGCATAATTTGGAATCCGCCGATGCCGAAAACCCGACGGCTATTATTATTATTTATGCCTATATTAATGGGTAGTTAATTTGTATTAATCTGGTAATATATTAATTTAAAATACACATTTGCCGATTATCTATACACATTTGGCCAATTATTAAAAAAAAACCAGCCACAAGAGTCCAGCCCAACAACAGTTATACGCAGCTCTTCACTAACAGTAATTGAGCGATTCTCCAATAGTACCTTTTCGTTCCTCGCATATCCACCATCAGTACAAACGATTTCGTTTTGGCGTGTATACAAATGGCGTATTTTTCTTATTCATACTAATTATTATTATTCATATCCACCATTACAAACGATTCGTTTGGCGTTATTTGTATATAAATTTAAAATACACCAAAAGGTACACTTGCCAAAAAAAAAAAAAAAAAGGCCAATTTATTAAAAAAACACTCGAGCCCTAGAGAGCAGTCCTTCTCAACAACAGCAAGCCCAATACAACGTCACTAGTGTATAACATAAAGCCGATCTCACCAGTACTCATTGTCGACTCGTTCTCCACTATACGTACAAACGATATTGGTTTCCAAGTGCTCTACTACATCTCAAAAGTAGTACTCTATAATTTCGTATCCATCTAAATACATACATCCACATACAGATACAAACTTAAATAGCTGCTCTCGTGTGTGCACTGAGATATCCATCTCTGTCACTCACAATCCATGTGTCACTGTTTTCATTACTCACAATCATCTTTGTCACTGTTGGTATTACTCACAATCATTTTTTCACACCATGCCTCTGCCTCCCATTAACCAAGACAGTGAGCGTTTTCAAAAGCTCATTTTTTAGCACCACTTTCTATTACATTATGGATTCCTTTCTTTTTATCATCTTTTCAAACCCAACATCAATCAGCACAACAAAGCGTTTTTAATGTCATTTTCAAACCATGGTCCTTCAAGGATGATGGGTACTCGTGTGTCTGGAGAAATAACGGATGCATTCTGCAACGACTTATTCTGATTATCGACGCTGAGTATTTAAAAAACCTTTTAGCATATATGTCCAATCTGCCGTTTCAGTCGGACTTACAGTAATTGACGTGTGCACCTGTCGGACGTCGATGTCAATGGACACTGATCTATGCCTAACTTTGTAGGATTTGCATAAGATTTTGAAACTATTACGATAAAAGGCTGTATGTCATCTTCAGTTATCAAGCTGTTTATGCATCTTGAACACGTTAAGAAAATATGCTGGGTAATCCATTTCTGAGAGACTTGTACCAATGTCGTAAATATGACTGAGGAGACTGTCTCGGTAACCTATGAAAAACTGTGGAACAATGGCCGGAAATGAGAATCGAGGAGAGAACCGTGCATTCCAGGGTTTATTTCCCTTTATTGTTATTCAATTCTATTGTTATTGTTTTTATGTTATTCGTTTTAATTTCTTACCGGCTATCAATATGGACATCGGGCTTTATTTTATTTTTGCATGCCTGATTGGGATATAAAACATTTCGATTATCACATTTGAGTCATCGTACCTCGCGATACGCCGAACTTAGCTCATTATATTATTATTTCTCGTTATCTATTAAAATTATAACTATATCATTTATTAATAATACATGTAAATACATTGGTTTTCACCTTCAATAATTAAACACAAAACCCTAATTTGGAATACTCTCTATTCCATTTAAACATAACCAGTAGGCAGTATCCGAACAAACTTAACAGTTCATCCAATGACACACTTCTTGAACGTAATATAATATTTTTTCTCAATAGTACTTGAAAATTTCGCCTATCCACCATCAGTAGACGAAATGGTTTCATTGCGTGTATCCGATTACCAAATGGCGTATACACTCTAACAAATTAGTTATTAATATTATTAATTTTATATATATATATTTAATATATAAATTTAAAATACACCAAAAATTCACTTGCCACAATTAAAAAAAAAAAAGCCAATTTATAAAAAAAACCAGCCACAAGTCGTCCAGCCTAACAACAGAAAAGTCCAACGACTCACTCTTCAGAAACATAATTATCCATCTCCAATAGTACCATTTTCGTTTTGATATCACCATCAGTACAAAACGATTCGTTTTGGCGTGTATCCGTTAGTACCAAATGGCGTATCCATTTCTACAAATTGAACCTTAATAGCTGCGTCTCTGTCACTCACAATCATCTTGTCACTGTTTTCATTACTCACAATCATCTTGTCACTGTGTTCATTACTCACAATCATCTTTTCACACCATGCCTCTGCCTCCCAACAACCAAGACAGTGAGCGCTTAGAAAAGCTCATTTTAACTCAGCACCATTTCTATTACATTATGGGTTCCTTTCTTTTTATGCTCTTTCAAACCCAAACATCATCCAGCACAACAAAGCGTTTTTTAATGTCATTTTCAAAGTCTTTACCTGGTCCTTCATCATGATGATGGGTACTCTGTGTCTGGAGAAATTTAACGGATGCATTCTGCAATGCCTTATTCTGATCTATTCAACGCTGTAGTATCTGGATTGGCATTTAGCATGATATGTTCCGAGTGCCGTTTTATTCTGACTACGTTTTTTGACGTGGTTTCTACCTTTTGGTATCATTGTCATTTTTCAATGGAAAATGATACTATGTCAAACTTTGGAGGTTTTGATAACATTACCAGTCTATTCGCGCACGACACAAGACTTCATCTCATCTTCACCCCGGTACAAGCTGTTTGGGAAACTGCATCTTGACCCCGTTAAGAAACTGCTTCACCTAGGATAAGCAAACTTTGTGAAAAACTGCTTGAACAATGTCGTAAATCAGAACCGAGGAGGAGAGATTCTTCCGGTAACTTTATGAAAAACTGCTGGAACAATGCCGGAAATGAGAACCCGAGGAGGAGAATCCGGTGCATTCTCAGGGTTTATTTCCTTTATTGTTATTTATTTTTATTGTTATTTGATTTTTATTGTTATTTCGTTTTAAATGTTCTCCGACTAGGGTGGTGGACATGGCTTTAATTTTATTTTTGCATATGGTTTTTGATGGTGGGATATAAAACATTTCGATTATCACATTTGAGTCTTCTACCTCTTTCGAATAGTTATTACATTATTTGTGTTTTATTGTAAATTATTATAACTCGTTCTATTAAGAATTTTGAAAAATCATAAAAAGACTTAGCAACGGATTTTTGAAAATTGTTAACCATATCTCTACCATTGATAAAGCGTGCACGGTATTTATAATAATTTTTTAAAAGAATTATGTACGGTAAAAATAACTTTACAGTAATATTTTCTAATACAAAAGTATTGTAAAAGTTGTTTTACCGTGTAAAATAGTTATATGTATTATAAGGGTGAAAATATTAAAAAGAAAATAACAAATTTGAAAGAGTTTAAAACATGTTTGATTATACTTTTTGAAAACAAATTTATTAAAGATAATGAAAAACACAAAATAATTATTTCTTAATTATTTTAAAACAAACAACTGTTTTTGACAATCTAATCAAACTGACAAGAGTTGTAAGATGGGTGAATTTTTCATAGGAATAAATAAATATGGAGTTGAAACAAAGATCTATCATCAAAAATTGCACTAATCTTTAAAAGTTTGATGTAAAAAGTGCTCATTAGTCAAATAATTTATTTTTTGGAAATAAAATATAAAATACGCCACTCAAAATTAAATAACTACAAATGTACATACGATAAATTGAGTTAAAATATGATTTTAATTATTGTTATATTCAAACTACAAACAACTTGACATTTTGTTACTACACGAATAAATTTTTTGCTTTATAAAATTAGAAAATATACCAAAAATAAAACAAATGGTAACCTATTTAAAAATATAGTTTCTGAGTACTTTTTTATTGAGGATTGAATAATAATATATTAAAAAATATATACTAAGTCCTTTGTTTAAGATTTTTTAAAATAAATTTGATTTAGAGATTTTAAAATGATTTTTACAAAAAGCTTACTAAAAAAAGAGTAAAAATTATTATATCGTATTTTGCTACCAATTAAAATAATAATGACATTCAATAATTTAAATATTTTAACAAGATAAAAATCACATTTGAAAATAATATATCTTTTAAAAATAAATTTTATGAAGAACTTTTCAAAAGCACACTTTTTATTTTAATATTTTTTAAAATTTCATTATCCCAAAAAAATTGTAGTAAATAAATAAAATAATTAAATAACATTTCAAGATAACCTACTTAAAACTATTTTTCATATAAAACTTAATTTTAATTTTTATATAAGAATAATTATATCAATATATGTGCATACTATAAAAGTCTTTCTAAAAAAAATCTTAAATAAACATACTCATTAATAATTACTACATTATATAATTATTTCATATGAAATTTGAGTTCAATATTTTGAAGTTACAAAATCAGACTCTTATCGATAATTTTGGTTTTTCTTCGTATTCCTTTGTTTTTTGGTAGATAGATCACTCTGTGGTGGAGAGTTTTGTGGCACAAGGAAAAAGCATGCATCACAACAAGAGTTTATCAATTATGCATTTAATTTTATTCATGTGAATGAATAGCCAGCCATTAACAACAAAAGATTAAATCCATTGGTTTTCAAGCCCTACGTCAAGGTTCATGAGGGAAACTGATATATGAAGCTCCATGCTCTTCATACCTATCAGAAGTGAATTTAAAACAATTTAGTGTTTAAATTATCAATTATGAGAAAAACTTGGAAGCTTAATTTGACAATCGTGCGACACGGGGAAGGGGCGTATGTTTGGGTGAGATAATTACTCGGATCTGGAGAACCACATTTGTTGAAAGGAACCAAGAGAGCCAATATACTGCCTCCTATCCAGACATTGCTATAAATTCACCATCAAGCACCCGCCACACAAATCAGAACTTTGAGTCTTCTTCTTGACCTTGAAAGAAATGGAAGCATAAGTAGTTGCAGGGGAGTAGGGAACAACTTTTACATGATTTTCTAAACCTAGCATTAACTAGACAACAAAATCTACATGATCTACATGGAAATAAATAGAAGACCCCACTGATAAAAAGCAAGACATCTAAGCCATAGTGAAACAAGACAACCATGTCTTAAATCTTCCTTATATAATATGTTAAAAAGTCAGTAATTGAAATATTAAAATGATAAAAAAATATCACTTATCATATTACCAAATTAAAAAAGAGATAAAATTACCAGTGAACAAAAAACTAATGATCTCTTACCTATCAACAACTAATGACGTAGCACGCCCTGATGCAAAAGAAGTCAGAACCTGTATGTCAATCAAGAGTATATTTTCAGTAGTTTTCACTCTCTCTGCATAATCCACTTAAACATGTTAGGAAAATAACCACTAACAACACAAGAAGCAGTATTCCACTAGGTAGAGCCAGTAACATGATCACAACATTTAGCTCTATATAAGAAACAAAACTTTCAATCAATCCATTTAGTGCAAGGAGTTTATAATAGTCTCAACTTCAATTTGATCCAGTTTTTTCTCACTGGAGCATCTGTTGGTCATCTTACATGACCAAACCACCTAAGTGAGGTTCGGTTATCTACTCCATAACATGTGCTACTCGAATATATTCTTGATCTGATCATTCCTTTCATGTCCCTTCCTCCCCCACGACACTCCCATCACTGCTATACTGATTTTTTGCAATTGTTCTCACTTTGTTGTTGTCCAGTAACCACAACCCATATAGACCTATGTCAGTGTTATATCTATCTAGTAATATTTTTCTGTTGAGTGTGATAGGAATCTAATGATCACAAATTACACCTGAAATATTTATTTGTTTCGTCCAATCTGCTTGATTTATGTGTTATCCGCCTTAATCTCCACATCATTATGTAAACAAATCAAAAATATGTGCAACTTGTGGTATGAAGTGATCCCCAATTTTTTCCTCCAAAACATTGCTAGTAGGTGCTTGCTAATTTTCCCTATGACATGTTGTCTACCCAATACTCATTTGCTTAAAAGAGATCGGTTGGGTTTGGGTTTGGGTTTGGGTTTGGGTTTGGGTTCAAAAGCCAATGTTAAGGAAAAACTTCGATGAATTTTTTCTCATCAATGTTTGGAAAAAAAAAAATCATTAGTATCAAATATTAATTAGGCACCATCACTACCTGAATTTCCAATGTCTTTTTTGTACTTTAGATACAGGTAATAGGTCAACTACGGTTTATACAACTGCTTTTAAAAGAACCGTCGGGGAAATCTTTTTAAAACATAAAAACTTTATAACAAAGAATGCCAATCACATATGTCATAAAATAAGACAAATATACAAAGGAAAACAACATCTTTATAACACAGAATGTATCATTGGTATCAACCTGAAGGCATGTTCCCATATGCTGTCAACAATATCCCAGTCAGCAACAATTCCATCTTTTAATGGAGACAACACCTGACATCATGGAATACAAAGATAACTAAACCATCTATTAATTATAAAAATCTGAAAACTATAAATCAAGAAGACCATTATAAAACGGTTACCTCCATAAAATCTCTACGATATCCCAAGGACTGAGATCCTACGTACAATTTTCTCTTTCCCTTAGCTTTATCACCATCAGCATTTCTATTATTGTTCCTTGATTCCCCAGAGCCAGAGTTCTTTTCAGCATCATCTGATTCATCAACATCCATTTGATCAATAGCTCCAACAACCTAAGTTCACAAGAGCCAAAACAACTCCCCGTCATCAGATTACCATATCCATCCTCAAATGAGTACACCATCATAGTTTTTAAAGATTCTGATCTAACAAACTATAAATTACAAATGAGTTTGATGGCCATACATGTAAAACGGTTTTACACTGATATCAATAAAATGCCACTATTTTCCCATTTCACACTATTTAGTTTCATAATAATCATACAAAAGTATAGTAAACTATCATTGGATGTCAGTGTAAAACTATTTTACACTGCCTTTAATTCCATTATAAATGCACCTAATTACACTACCAACCAGTACTAGCTTGTGACAACAGAAAGTTGTCGGTGCCCTCTTCAACATTAACATAAACAACAACCAAAAAGAACAACAAAACTGAATTATGCTAATACCAGTGATACATGAAAAACAACAAAAATCCAAAAATTTTAAATAAATAAATAAAAAATAAAATAAAAGTACAATGAACACACTTACAGAAGGAAACACAGCTTTGGGAGCATCTTCACCGGCATAACCAGCTTTACAGGTATGTGAACCCAAGTCAATAACTATAGCTGACACTTCATCTGTGAATTCAACAAAAGGGAAGAACATTGAGAAATAGATGAAGAATAAGAGAGTAAGAACAAAACATAACTGTGTTTTGGCACTCACCACCGCCGTACATTGCTGTAAGGACTCTGCAAACTCGACAGAAGAATTAGGGTTTAGAAAATTATTTGTGAATTTTAAGGTTTAATGAAAATTCTCCCTGTAGAGTTTCAGGATGAAGAAGGGGAGAGGAAATGAAACTCCGATGAAGAAGTTCGCCGCTGCGGCAGTTACCGGCGAAGAAGGGAGGACCGCGCGCGATTTGAAGAAAGAAAGTAAACTAGGGTATATGCTTTTTTACGGGATGCTTAATTCGATAAACCCACGCAATTTGCTATTAGCATCCCCTTTTTTTCTAGTACACACCTCAGGAGTTATTTTCTTTATCTAACAAACGTTTAGTTTAATCGACTTACTAAAACAAAATATTTACATAAGAATTTTACTTTAATCGTATGTTAATGTAAAAAAATAATTAATGTCATTTTAATATTATAAGAATAATAAATAATTTGAAATAGAGAAAAATCTTAAATAACACATAATGAAGTATCTGATATACAAATCAATATTCAATATATATTTGTAACTATTATTCATATTTTTCATCAAGCACTTAAAACTTAAGAAAACAAACATATCTTGTTGTTAATGGATGGCTTTCTCCTTTTTCTTTTTTCCTCAAGAGGGTTAATGGATGGCTTTCTTATTACTATACTACGTTGATAATTTTAAACTAGAGGGAGAATTTCCAGTAAAAAAAATAATTTTGGAAGGAGAAATAGCTAGGAGGAAAAAAAAAATCTAAAAAACTAAATTAAAAGGAACTTTGATGAGTTAGAAAGTTTCATGTTATTAATCATATAATATAAAAGTATTGCTGCTTTATTTCAAATATGACTTTAGATTTGAATGATATAAATTTACATTACACCCACATTTGAACTTTCAATTTTTTTAATGACATAATAATATATAAATAATTCAAATATATGGATTTTTAACAACATAAATAAAAATAATATGTTAAAAAATAATGCGTGTTCATAATCAAAATAAATTAATGAAGTTAATTATATATTGAATATATTATATCAACATATTTATAAAAATTATAAAAAGAATTACATCATTTTATATTTTTTTAGTTATTCATAGATTTTTTCGGTCGAAAACAATCTAATTTGAAGTGCGTCAAACACTACACTACACTACATTATGTACCTTTAATTTAGTATGAATTCAAACCTTGATTTCACTAACTTGTGGGATAACCCTCTCGCTAATCTTAACTCCATTTATATTTTACATACTTTTTATTGAAAAAGTATGATATTATTGTGATAATTGAATTGTTGAATTATAAAATTTTAAATATAAAAATGGCACAACTAAAATAAATAAATAATATTATAACTTGTTTTTAATTTTATATAATAAAAAATTTATATAAAAGTTAGCATATAGAATTAAAATAAAATATTTAAAGTTAAGGAAAATGTTTATTCACGGTAATAAACATAATAAGAAAATATGAAAGTATATTCCATAAAGAAAATGAAAATATGAAAGTAAATGAACGTAATTAATGCTGTTAATATAGTGTAGTAATTAATTAATGTATTTGAATTAATTCATATATATTGTTAATATTCATAATTTTTATAATTTCAGTCAATCATAATAATTAAATTATTAAAAATATTATATATTATTTTGTCAGTCAATCATAATAATTAAATTATTAAAGATGTTATATATTATTTATATTTATCATAATTATTTCTAAAAGCATGTCTATAAATGGTTTTGAATATAATTTTGTAAACTTTTTCTTTATGTGCATGACAATTAAACTTTTTTAAAAAATCTATTAATTATAATTTTAGGATATATAAGCCACATAGTGGCACACATTCTAAAAAGTATGACATTAATTATTTGAATATTAATACACCAAAACCGCAGTAATGTAGTTTGTTCATTTCTTTAAAAAAATAGAGATATGATTACTCAAACTAAAATACTTAATATAAAAATATTCACACAGTCAATTTAGTCTATAGAATATAGATATATAATTAATTCAAATAAAAATATGAAGAAATTTAATTTATTACTCTTAAAAGAACGTAATAAATGTAATATTGCAGCGTTGAGCACAAAACTTTAGTATTAAAAAAACATAATTAAGTACCTTTGTTTTTTATAAATAATTAAATACCCTTGTTTATTATAACTATTCTTAGATTTAACTTTTTAAAATATATCTTGCATGCATCTCATAATACGCGGCCATTAAAAAATTTTGTCTACATAATTTCTATTTACAACGTAGTATTAATTGTTATTTTTAAATTATATTATTTTATTTATTTATAGATGAAATGATATAAATACTATTAAAAATTCATATATAATTGTGAGTTCAAATTTAAAAAATGATGTCTAAATTAACAATATTAGTATTTATCACTTGATCTATGAATTAAAGACAACTATATATTTTCATAAAAGTATTATTCTTGTTTTATTTATAAATTTATTTATTTTTAATTTGAATAAAGTAATTAATTGATTCATTCATCGTAAAATGGAATGAGTACTTCCTTAAATTCACATGAGTATTTAAAAACAAAAATTAAGGTTCAACTTTTGAAACATAATTAATAATAATCTTAGAATAAAAAGAAAATATCAGCCTAATAAATACATACGAGATACTCTACCACGAATACTCATTAGATTCAGCGTACTAAAGATTAATTTTTTTTAAAAAAAAAAAAAAATCTAAAATCCATTCTGTATTTGTTTCAAATATGCTAGTTTCATTACTCCCATAAACACACTTTCTAGTTTTACTCATTTTCTCAAAATCTTTGCATTGCATTGCCAATTCTCTCTAATTATCTATATATCTATGCTTCATTTGATTATATTTCTCACACTCAATTCTTCATTCATTGTTTTGATATTATACCAACCGAAATTATGGTGTTCAAATCGGTGTCCAACACTGATACGCCACCGATTAGTCCTCCTCCTCCTCCGTCATCATCACCGCTGCTGCCGCCGCCACAGATTGTGACGCCATCTACATTTTATCTAGCATCGTCGAATTACAATTTCCCAATGCCAAATACTTTTAGGTGGACAACAAATCACCCTACATTTCTACCTAGTTATACGGGTATGAACGCGGTCCCACACTGGGGTCCATCTTCCAACCATGTAGACAATAATTCCACCAGACCAATTCTCCATTTGGGTCCGTATTCGAGTCTCACTGAAACCCATTTAAACCGTGCTCCTATTTTTCGTTTCACTTCGGATCCCAACCGAGAAGAAAATAGAATTAATTCTATTTTGCGATTAGGTTTGGACCCGAACCGAGATGAAAATGCACTCAATCCTATTATGCAATTAGGTTCGTCTACGAGCGTGGATGAGAAAAAAAAGAGTCCTATGTTGAGTCTCAGTCCATTTCCGACTTGGTTTGAGAAAATTGGCTAGTACTTCCGGTTCGAACCGGGTTGAGACGAATGAGAAGAACCAAAATGAGTTTAGCGATTCTATATTTCAGACTCCCGAGCCGGTGAGTGAAATTGAAAATCAGGAATCAATTGTGAAAAAAGAAAAGCAATTAGATCAGAAGGGAAAATTGAAGGTATCCGTTCGATTGCCGGTGAAGGCTAAGAATGGCGGCAATGTGGATGAGGAAGAGGAAGAGGAAGTGGAAGTGGAAGTGGAGACGGAGTGTTCGAGTGAAGATGAAGAACCGATTATAAAATCGGGGAAGACATGGAATTTGAGACCGAGAAAAGCGGCGAAGAAGGCAGAAAATGAAGGAAGTGGAGGAGGAGGAGGAGGAGGAAGAACAAGGAGAAGTTCGGCACCGGCAAGGGCAAGCAAGCCTCGTTCAGCAAAGTCAAAAGCAAGGGGTAAGGTGGAGAAGGCAGAGGCAATAGAAAAGAGAGGGTTGATTGTTCCTCTTTCAAAGGAAGAAATTGAAAATGACTTCATCTTAATGACTGGAGAGAAGCCTTCTAAGAAACCTACTAAGAGACCAAAACCTGTGCAGAAGTTGCTTGATGTAAATATTCTCTCACTCTACCTTTATTTTCATCACTTTTTCTGCTTACAATATTATTATTCTAAGTATTTTAGTTATTTTTAAATATTCACATCTATTTTTAAATGACAAATTTTAGGGCATAGTAAAAACAGATTGTGTATTGAAATTAAGAATATATGTCAAAATTAACTAAATTAAGAATTTAGTATATAGATAACATGTTAGTAAATTATTGATGATTTAATTTTAATAGTATGCTAGTTTTTCAGTGTACACTAGATTTATATATATATAACATTGTAAAAAATTTATCTGTAAAAAATAAATTTAAAATTCGATTTTTAATTTCATATTTTTATTATTTTTATTTTAGGTTTATGGCATTAAAAATGTTCATATATATATATAATATATATTTTAAGTTAAAAATTCTAAATATTTATGAATTTTTTTATATTATTTCAAAAGTCATTGCAAAAGTTCATTAAAAATATAAGAATTTAAAGACAACTAAACATATTATTTTTTCTAGCAGGATTAAAAAGTGTTTCCAGTAAAAATTTGTAGGCACTAAAAAAATACAATTTGTGTACTGAGATTTAAAACGAAATTTTCAATGTTCATAGACACTTCAAATTTATTTAGCTCTATTTATTTTGATGATGATTAGGTTTTTGTGTGGATTTTATGAAGATGTTATTAATGTTAATTTGCAGTTGTTGTTTTACTGTGTGTTTCATGGATTGAATTTGTAGTATTCTGTTGAACATGTATTTTCACGAATTTGGATTTTGAGTTGAACATGTTTTTGTTGTTTTTTCTCATGTTAATTAAAATGATGATGATCACATTTTCAGATTATGTCCTAAAGGTGTTGTTGAGATGTTCCGAACAATGGTTGAGTAATAACAGCTTGGTGTAGTTTCAATTTGATTAGGAATTGATGAATTGTTAGAATTGGTTGTTGATTTTTTAAAATACGTTTTTAATTTTTACAAAATTTTATTTTTAGTCTATATAAAAAATTATCAATTTTTTAGTTTTTAAAATTTTATATATTTATTTTCAATCTCTATTTTAAAAACTTTTTGTAAAAAATCGATACTTTTAATTTCTAAATTTTTTTTTCTATAAAATTAAAATAGTGACTCAAAAAATGAATATATTTTTGTAGATACTAAGCTTGAAAGTCAATTTTTGTAGAGACTAAAAAATATTTAACACCAACGTGTATCAGGATGATTATGTTTGTTTTTTAATTCTAATGGAGGTGTTGTTTTTGACTTGTGTTTTTTGTAGGGTATTTTTCCAGGCTTGTATTTGAATAACATAACACCAGAAACTTACGGAGTTCCGGATCACCTTTAAAGGTTTTTCTTCAATCTTGTTTCATATATGTATAATTTTCTGTATGCTTGGAAAATGAAAAAATGAAAAATGAAAAATAAAGAAAGTACCCCGTTCTTATTTTATTTATTTTTTGATAAAATGGGTGTTGTACTGAAAGTTCGTTATGTTTGTTTCAGATGTAGGGTTTCCAACTATTTGCTTAGGGATCAGAGTGTTCGTTGGAACTGTTTTTCATGTTAACATCTGAAGAATATTGTATTATGTACCGTATAGCAACATGCAATATGAAGGTGAGAAAATAAAATGTATCTTGTTTTTGTGCCTACCATTTGTGGACCGGGTCACGTAATAAATTATTGAACTGTTGTTGTAGTCTAGTTGTTTTTTATTTTAAGTACTCGACAAATTATGTTTTCAATTGGTTTATTAAATAATTGCACAAGTTTTGGTTATCTACATTTATTTATTAAAGTTAATTTTCTCTTTGGATATGTGAAATGTGGCGCATGAAACTAAATATAGAATTTGCTCGAGTACGTCCATTAGATATTTGGGTGTTTTGTTTTAATGTCATCATGTTTATATGTCTTCGTAAAACCGAAGTGCTTTAGGTACGTAGCCTTTTTGGAATGTGCATTTTGAATTCAAATTACATAATAATTATTTTGGAATGTTAATACAGTATATTTTTATGTCTTTATAAATCTAATATGGCAAATAGGTTTGACCAGAATGGAACATGTGTGAATGAATCTAGTGAGAAAATGCATGTACATTGATGATAATCACACACATGACACATGTGAATGTATATAGTGAGATGACTATTTGTAGATAAGATTGAGTGGAGTAAATATTTACCATAAAATATATGCGTGGCCAATGTTAAAAGTTTATAATGGTCACTTCTAAGTTAGAAAGTCGCATGGCTTTGATTTAGTTTTTGGCCTATGATTAGATTCAAACTCTCCTTTCCACGTAAAAAGTAGTAATTTGATACATTTATAACTCTACCCGATACAAACATATTTTTTTACATGACACATATCCTTCACCTTTGATTTAAATAGAGATATTTTAGTATTTATATTTAAGGGAGTGTTTTGGTGTATCATTTTTATAAGTTTTTATTTTTATTTTTATTATAGATCAATATTAAAAAATATTTGAAAATTTTAATTACTATTGATAATATCTTTAGAAGTGAATAGTTAATGACTTTTTATTTTATAAACAAAACTATAACTTACTTTATGTTGATTTAATATGTGATGTATATTTTTTATTTTATTTTATTCAAATCGATATATTTACGTTATTATCTCAATTATAAAAATATTTTTATTTTTTTTAAAAATTAAAATAATATCGTTAACTATGAATTTTTCACTTTTGATCCATAGCTGGTCCAAACAAATCGAATAGTTGAAGTAACATAATATATTAAGCACTGAGGAGAAATTACTTGCTCAAATCAACTAATTTATTGAAATTTGTAATTTTTTCTTCTTTTCAAATTACTAACAGGTACAATTTCTTTTTTTAAATTACGATAGATACAATTTCTTATTATTGTCATGTCGCTAAACGAAGAACTTTGTATAAAATAATAACGATAATCACGATGCTTATCCCAAAAAATATTATGCAGTCAATCACATGTTGTGGAACTATCATTCCTTTTTTCTTGTAATTTATTTATCGTAATCTACAATATAATTAGAAATGAAAATGATTTTTTTTTCTAGTCAGTAAACTTATTTTTATCAAATTAATATTAAATAAAATGATTTTTTATTTTTTTATTGTATTTACAATATTTTCATTTATATCGTAAAAGAATATATTGGTTAATCATATAAAGAATTTGTTTAATCCGTTAAAGTATATATATTTTGAGTCTCTCTCTGCATAATGTATATATTTTTAGTTAGGATATAAGTCATGAAGAACTTTCAATTACAGCATTTGCCAAAATTGCAGGTGGTATTTCTCCAAACATCAAAGCTCTGCTGTCCCTAGAATCAACAACAAATGAATTATCCATATTGATATTTAAACAGAGCTCCCATTAAATTTAGAGATAGTTACAGTACCTTCTCTCTATTTTGGATGCTCTATTGTCGCAATGGCAATTCAAGTGCATTTTCTTGTCAAAATCAATTTTAGTATTAATAAAATAAGTAACATTTTTTTGATCATTAACAATTATCAAATTCAAATTATATATAATTGAATAATTTAAAAAGAAAAAAACTAAATTAAATATTTTAGAGAAATACAAATAAAATACAATTATTTATAGAATAAAAAATTTGTTTAATCGTATAAAGAAATAAAATAAAAAATTTGTTTAATCATATAAAGAATTTGTTTAATCGTATAAAGTAATACATAAGACAATAAAGCAAAATTTTGAATACCTATACATAATAAATTTGTATAATAAAAGATCTCAAATCTTTTTTATTTTAAATAAAAATGTCCACACATTCTAAATAATTTAAAAATGAAAATCGATAATATCTTATATAAATTAAATAAAATATTGTTTTTGTTTATTAATACTTTTCTGCTAAAATAGGGATAGGAGAAATATTAGTATAAATTGAGAAATTTAAAGACAAAAAGTGGAACACATGCTCATATGAGAAATATTAATTATAAATTGAAAATCATGAGAATAAGTAGTAAACATATTGCTAACATGAGTTATTGAGGTGTAACAGTAACCACATTTTCTTCTCACCTAAAAGATAAAATTTGTGCATGAGTTCTTGATGTAGTGTAGAATAGTTGACCATGTTGTACTTATTTTTTTGAAAAATATAGAGTAATAGATTGAAAATGCTATTAAGTCTGCTAATTTTTTTTTCTAAAGTTACTAAATAAAATATTAATAATTATTTATTAAATTTAAAAAGACCTCGTCTAATAGTTTACTTAGGTCTCATAACGTTTGGGCCGACCTTAATTTAACACACTTAGAGTTTGTCTGAATTGTTTATTTTGAATTTTCTACTAACATAATACTTGTAAAATTGCTTGGAGGAACTTTTGAAAATAGTTTATGATTTGTTCATAAGCCATTTCGACTAATTCATAAGCCTTCCGTGATATTTTATGAACAAGTTTATGAATTTATTTAAATTATACGTAATCATCATTATATATATAGTCATATAGTTAATTAATTACTAAACAATGTTTACATAAAATATCTAGTTAAATTGTATTTGTTATTCATTTTATCTTAAATATACTTTAATTAGTTATTTTAGTCCTCAAAGTATGTATTAGTCAATTTGAATATTTATAAATTATGAAAAAAAAGTGGGTTAGTGATGTATTTAATTTCGATACATTTAAAACTATATAGACCACACTTCACACATTTATAAAACTGAAAGACTCTTTAATTTATATAGAAGATATTAGAAAAAAAAAAGGATTTGGTGTGGTCCCCGTGAATATGAATTACTGGGCTCCACGACTGCTATAAAATAATAATAGTTTATAAGAAAATAATTTAATTTATTATTTGAATTGACTTTTTTGAGTTTTATAATACAGTATAAACACATGTGAATTTAATTTAGAAGAACTATGAATTCGGTTAGTCACGTCTATAAGTTGTTTTCAACAATTTTCATAAACATTAAAATAGTTTATAAAAATAATTTAATAACTTAATAAACATTTAACTTTATTTAAACTTTATGTTATAAAAATAATTTTATACAAAGAGCAATGCTATAAGTTGTTTATTAATTAAATAACTTTTATACAATAAGAAAAAAGATGCAATGATTGTTACTCTTTGATCAACTATGAATTGATAAGAATTTAAATAAAAAAGTAACCTAACTTTTTTAAGTGATCGTGTATCATGTTAAATAATTTCTATTACAAAACTAATTAAAAATCACAATTGATCTTGCACTTACATATACATCGACCCCAATTGAAAAAAAAAATGAAAGGGAAAATAAAATAAATGACTATATTTGAAACTTTAATAAGAAAAAATATAACACCGACAAGACAATGATGAACACAAACGAATAAAGATTATATTGAAAACTTTAGAAAATAAAAAAAATATGACGAAGTAATTGCACACATTTTATTTCAGGTATTAATATACATAACTACTCATGCTTGTAATCACTTGTTAGGTACAATAAAATAGAATCAAATAAACTAATTACCAACAAACCTAATTAATTTAAACCGCCTTCGAAACTTTCCATCACAAACTTTCATATAAATAGTTGTATAGATCTCCTCTTTTATATATATGAGGTATATCTTATTTCAATAAAAAAAATTTATGTCCATTTAAAAAAAGTATTTATTTTTCACAGATTTCCTTTTAATAACAAATTACCAAATAATATCTCGTTTTATTCTCACATTATCCTTTCAACATGTGTCCTTATCCTGTTTCATAAATCAAATACTGTATAGGCTTTAAAATAGAGTTTTCCTGTTGATAGCAGGGGGGGCAAGGGTGGAAGAAATTCAGCGATGACCAGATATAGAACAAATATCGCCACTTTCTTTGTTTTTTTAACCCTCCTTAAAACAGAAGGAAAGAAAGAGGATATACTAATCGGATTTTGAGAGTAAATAAAGTCTAAGAGACATCAA
Source organism: Cicer echinospermum (assembly GCA_002896215.2). Classification (NCBI taxonomy): domain Eukaryota; kingdom Viridiplantae; phylum Streptophyta; class Magnoliopsida; order Fabales; family Fabaceae; genus Cicer; species Cicer echinospermum. The sequence continues at coordinate 25,967 of PGTU02007661.1, forward strand.
GCTAAACAAACACTATATATTTCATGGCGAAACTTGACTTCAAAATTAATATACTTAAATGATATTGTATACGAAAATATTAAGTTGTATAAGTAATATACAATTGATCATTAAAAACTTAAAAGTAAGTTTCCACGTTTGTTGAGTGGACTTACAAATAATCACCTAGAAGTTATCATTTCTTCAATTTTTGAAACTTTACCCGGATTTCAAATATAGAACCTATTATTTTTCATCTCTCTTCACTATCAGGAACTTTTTTATCAAATAAAATAATTTAATTTGCTAACTCAACATTTTAATTTTTGATGCAGAATAACAGAATTTCAAGAACATCACTTACTAAAGACATTTGGAGAAATCATGAAATCAACATTCAACAATAACACAATTTCAAGAAATCGACAATAACAACAAATCAATAAATCAATTACACATTTGTCCATATTGATTGTTATGAGGAATTTTAGCAAGAAAGAAAAGAACATTATGTGGTAACATCTGACACTCACAAATTATAACTACTTTCTCTTTCATATATCAATTGCTTATTAGTACAAATCCTTATTTTTATGCATTTTTTTTCCTTTCTTGTGCAAATCTTTGGTATCAAGAGAATTTGATACTTAGAATTCAAAAGTGATTATACAAATTTTGTAGAGTAGAGTTACGAATTTCTTGTTGTTACAAGCTTGTAACTCTTTTTTGATATAATGAATTGAGTTTCTTTATTTCATTACAATTTTCTTGTTCATTTAATTAAATGATTCATAAAAGGTAAAATAGATATGCAACATAACACATTAATGCAACAATGATATTTATTGAGCATTAAAGCAAAAATATGCAGCATAACAAAATTATGTAGAATACACAACATAAAACAAAATAGATATGAAACATATATGTGTTACATGGTCTGTATGTGTGTTCATAAGTTGAAACGTTGGCTTTTGCCTTAATCTAGTGTGTTCATATGCTTGGACTTCAGTTATTTTTCTATGTGATGCTATACAAATTCATGGATGAATTTTTTTTCATTTTTGCCTACAAATGATTTCCTTGCTTTGCAATCCGTTCTAGGATGCGGATGCTAACAGAAGCCTATCTCTTGTTCGCATAATGTTTTCTAACTTCAAACCAACATTTGCACTATATGTAAGTCAAAATTGATAAGTCATATCTATATAGTCAAATTTGATACCAACCCTTTCCAATCAACATTTGAAGATGATATGTTTGATCAAACTACCTAAATGAAGTGACTTAAAAATTGAATAAAAGAATTAAATGTATGCAAAAGTATGGAATAATGAATGAACCACTTGTTGCTCTATTTTTTAGTAAAAAAAATGTGTTAGTTCTGTTTTACTATTATTACAACTTCGAAGT